>CM072886.1:130726878-130954378 GCA_037013685.1 Acridotheres tristis | reverse complement strand
CTGCCGCTCCTGCCTTGCTCCAGGTACAGGAGTGGAGCTGGGAAGGGACGGGGGTGGAGGGAGGGTGACAGATCAACAGACGGGATTCATAGAGAAGCCGGTGGCCGCCTTGAGATGCAAAGTCAAATGACAGAAAAACAAGGAGAAGGGAAAGAGTGTGTGCGCGCGTGACGGAGGAAGAGGGGAAGAGAAACGGAGATCGGGGTGGGTGAGACGGAAAGCGAGAATGAGGGGAGAGAGAAGCAGAAAGAGCGGAGGGAGGGAGCAGGGGAAGGAGCGAGGGAGGGAGGGAGAGAGGAGGAAGGAAGAGAGGGAGGGAGGGAGAGAGGGAGGGGAGAGCTTGGCTCCTCGCTCACTCTCTCCCTCTCCCGCCCGCTCTCTGCCGTTGCCGCGCCGCCTCCGCTGCCCGCGCCGCGCTCCGCTCCGACTGACAGGCGGCAGGAGGTGCCGGCGAGGGAGGGGGCGAGGGAGGGGCTTTCCGGGACGGGGGGGCGGAAAGAGGGGGGCGTTTGTCCGTCAGGCTTGACGGGCAGCGGCTACTACCAGCGACAAGTCCGCATGCAAATCGCCTCCTGCCTCTGGGGCACGGGCTGTCGAGGCGGGAGGCTTCAATCGTCCCGGCGCTGCCAGGGCTTCTGGCGGCGGGGAGAGCCGCAACTTTCCCGAAAGAGGCGCGGCGGGCGAACGGGCGAAGAAACTCGGTGACAGCAGGCGGGCGGCACGGGTCCCCCCGCCCGCACAGGGATGTCCCGGCACAGCCGGTGTCCCCACGCTCCGCCCGCAGCCCCGGCCTGAGCGCTGCCCGCGGCAGGAGCGGCCCTTCCGCCGCGCTGGCCCCGGGCCGGGCGGTCCCGCACGGCCCAAGGCTGCGAGCCTGGGGCAGGTCTGGCACCGCGCCCTCCGCACGGAGGGTCCCGCTGCACCTCACAGGTGCCGGAGCCAGCCCGGGGCGCTGCCTGCGGGGATGGACTGACGGACGGACGGACGGACGGACGAGCTGCCAGTGTCCTTCCCTGGCGGTCCTCTGGCCGCTTGCACTCAGCTGCGGTAGCCTGAGGAGTCCTGGCTGTGCGGCCATCGCTGTTTGCCCCCCCGCGCCCCCGAGTGCTCGGGTTCTGACTCGTAGCTGGGCGAGGAGACAAGCCGGCCGACTCCCTCGGCTTCGTTAGTTTCGCCTTTCTAAGTAGTGATAATAGTGAACATTTTTTCTTGCTCGGTAGAAGCCAACATTTGACGCTCCTGTTACTGACACCAGTTAAGTATTTGAACAAAGCTAAAGCAATGCTCATGTTTACAGTCTGTAAATTTCTCTTGAACGTTCTTGAATAATCTCATTTACGTATATAGTTGAAAGTGACCCACTATGAACAGACTGTGCTCTGTATCTCAGTGCATTGCCAAGCTTTGCGTGCCCATTACCACCTTCTCAGTGTTGTCAAACACTAACTTTTAAAAAATTCTGGAAGAAAAACTATCCACACAAACAAAAAAGAATCAGCCTGATTTCATGGATGCCAAAGAAGGACATATGATACTGAAATGTCTTTATTACTGTACTTCCAGAAATTTCAGATCTGACGCATGAGTGTAATACAACAGTAAGTGTTCTTAGTGTTCACTAGCAGGACTTATATTCAGCATTGCTTTCAGTCTTACCTCTGTGGTCAAAATACACTCAACAGTAGCAGTTTTTGACTTGATGTCTTGACGCATTCAGTGCTTCTTTTTGGGGCAATATTGCAGAAGTCTTCATACAAGCAGCAGGAATTCTAACATAGCGGTCTACTAAAATTTTCTGATGGAATCTGTGAACAATATTTAATATTTGTAGTTGTTCAGATACATTAAAGAATCTGATTAAATAAAAAGTGTTTTCTGTTTAGCTGAAGTGATTGCCGTGTGCCAGTTTTGTATTTCAGTTTCTTTCCTAGAGGTGTAGGCTCTTGGTTAACTGCTAGTGTGACAGTGGTAGTGTTTGCTGGACTGTCTATTCTATGGCAATAGATAAACATGATAAGAATACACAAAGTGAAATGCTCTGCTAGTCTTTTTAAAAAGGCTCAAAAGAGGACTTACATGGATCTTACCCATCTTCCAAATTTAAGTTAATATTTTATCTTATCCATTCAACATTCTCAATGCTCTTAAATTGAAGTCTGGTTCCCTAATTACAATGTCTTTTCCTTCATATAGGTTGACCATTTATTTCTGTTTCTATTTTGTTGCCAGGCTCTCACAGTTTTTAGTCTGCACAGGCAATTTGACAGATACTGCCTTTAAACCTACTGTTGTTTAAATGCTAAAGAATGAAGTTGAGTAATCTGTTTCCAACATTTGAATGATATATAAACTGTAACTTGTAAAACTGTCACTGTAGCTTAAAAGTTAGTACACTTTATGTGGTGCAAACCCGTTACAAATAAGTGATAAACAGCAATGCAAAATGAAGCAATGCTAGAGTCTCTAAGTGTTTATTCTTAAATACTGTTTAGGGTAAATCACATAACAAAATTTTTGTGCTGACTCCTGCTTTTGTTAATATTTAAATAGTAATGTTAGTTACATATTTTCTCTATTCTGAGGCATTAAGGCTATTTTCTGCTTCATCAGCTCAAACAGTTCATATGAAGTTGTATTATTTCTATGGCCATTCAGAGACATGTTTGATCTCTTAAAGGATTATTACATTTAGTCATTTTGATGTATTTCAGGTTATTTTTGACCTGTTTACCTAAAGTTAAAAAAGCTGTTTGTGAAATGCCAAAAAATGAAACATACATATGCCTGCTATTTTACTGTAATTAATGGTGTAAACTAATGAGCCATTTTCTCTCATTTATAGAGGAACTCTTATTTAGTGCACTTCAACACTTCATGGAAATTGCCCGTTTTCTTTGTCAGAAGGAGTAGCCTGCCGTATATCGCAGAGGGCAGAAGTGTGTAGCAGGCTGGTGTAGCTGCTGGGCTGGGCCCGGGAGCAGCCCGGGCTCCGCACGTGATGGCTGACGCTGCGCTATTGTCGGGCCGGTCTCCGGTGCTGCTCACCGGGAGCTGCTCCTGATAAGCCGTGCGGGCAAGGCCGCCTGCTTTTGCTGTGACGGGGGCTTGAGCCGCATGAGCACAAGTTGAGCAGTGTAGCTTTCCCTCAGGGCTCAAGAATAGGCCCAGCGTTTTTTGTTAACCTGCAGAGAGCATCATTCAGAGTAGATCTTTCAAATCTTATAAATTACCTTTCTCTGCCAAATTGCGTAATTTTCTGAACTGCTATTGAAAGTGCTACGTAGTTGCAATGTTGTCCATTCAAGGTTGCAGTGCCTGTACCATTCACTGGCTATTCATGCTCACCTGTTGAATGTTGCCTGTAGCAATCAGAAAGCGTTCTGAGTGCTCTGCCAGCATGGCCAGGGGACCAGTGATGCTACCTGGGAGGCAACAGCAGCATCTGGCAACAGCTGCATCAGTTTTTGCACTGAGAGAATGGTGGCCCTCTGTCCAAAAGCTGAAGGTACAGACAAATAATTAGGAAATGATGCAGTAAGAATAGCTTAAAAAGTGTTCAACCAAAATGGTAACAGACTGTGAGCAGTGGTCACATAGGACCAGTCCAGAAGATGAATGTTCTTAGTTAATTACAATATCTCAAGAAGAAAATAACCTCCACAGAGGCTCACTTCTTAGTCAACTTGAACTTTATCACTTCCAACACTTGCTAAGATTCTACAAAGGTTTCTAGAAACCCTTTAACTCAATGGTTATCACAGCTTAAAACTTAAATTATTGAAATGCCTATATTCTGGCAATGAAACTAGGAAATGTGCAGCTTAGATTTCATGATTTTCAAGTGTTAGCAACTTTCTTACACATGGATAATATGCAGAAATTTAAAAACAATGTCCTTCGTTGGAGAAAACTTAATGATTCTTAGAACAATCTTTCTGTTCTCTCATTGAAAGGAGGAAATACTAAAATTTTGAAATATTTTCTTGGAAGCAGAATTAACCTCTTGACTAGAAATTATAGATTTCCCTTTAAAAATATATTTTACACTGAGGAAATTAACTTCAGAATTCTCACATAAATCTGGATACAGATTGTATGATTATATGCAAAGATACTGCTGTATAATGAAGATACCATGAAGTTTAGGCAGCAATTGATTTTGGAAGAAAATATGCTTAATTTTTGTGTTGTATACATAACCAAGTCCTGACTATTCATAGCACTGAATAAGAATGTATAATGTTAAAAATATAATTGCATAGGTTCTGTTGGGCTCTTAGGCTGCGATTTCCATAGTAAGGACTTGGATTCTTCCATGATCTTAATCATAGTTCTTTAGCTCTTAATGAAAAAGAAAAAGCTGGTATTTTCCCAAGTATTATCCACTTAAAGCATTAGAAAGAGTACATGGCATAGCTTTTTAGAATTTATTCCTCTTTTTCATTGGCCAATAGTGAAATACTTAACTAGACTGAGCATGAAATTTTTAAGGTTCAGAATACCCCTCTAGTATGAATTTGGGACAACTCACGCTTTTCCTGCTCTTGGAGAAATCAACAGTTTATTCTTATTTCAAACTATGTAGATTTTTTGTGTGGTCATGCCAGACATACATATATTCTAAGACAGCAAGGAAATAGACCTAATTATATCTCTGGGCAGCTGATGGATGATCAGTCTGAGCTTTGAATTTAGAATTAAAGCTTCCTCTGGCTTTTGAAATAAAGAAGAAAAAACTCTGCCAATGTGTTTCTAGAAGACATACAGGAAAAAATGCTGCTAGGCAGATTCGCCACATGCAAAGGAACCTGCAGAAGATCTGAGGATATCCAAAGAGAACGGGTGAGACCAGTGGATGTGAACTGCCCTTTCAACCAGTCCTGAAGACAAGTTAGAACCAAATTGCTGCTACATTTTTTTTGTGAATGTTCTGCTCCCTAGGAATGAGCACAACCCTACGGTGAAGTTCCTGGGCACAGGATTTCAGTGGATGCAGCAATGTGGGAAGCCAGACTCACAGAGTGCTGGAATCAGTGCTGAGTCAGACTTCACGTTGATAATCCAGACCTTTGCATCCATTCTGGGAGATCTGCCAGTTTTTAGAGGCCAAAACTCATGTCCACTACATATGGAGAGGGAAGAATAGCATAGAAATAAATGGTGACCTCAGAAACTTTCTGGATTCCTAAGCAGACTTCTCCTGAAAAGGGTATTCTCTGAATCTGAGTTAATTTTTGGTCGGTGCGAAGCTTAGCATTTTCATGGTGTCAGTTTGCTGTCTCTCTTCATGTATTTATTTAGAGCAGAAATCACTGATCTCTTTTGATAGTTCAGTTATGCAAGATACTTTTCATCTCACATTAAAATTTATATCTTATTTGTTATCCAAAAATAGTGGCAAAGATTATTCTTCATTTCCTGACTGGATGCTCTCTGATACTGCTCAGGTGATCTTATAGATGAACAAAATGATAGTCAACCAAACTGCTTAGATATTTTGGGCAACTTTAAATCAGAATCATAGAGTAGCCACGATAATAATGTAAAATACACTTTTTCACTGCACAGGACTGTAGTATTGCCTGGAAAAAATATTTCATTTCTTACTGAAAAATTATACATACAACTCAGCTCCTAATTTTGACATCCATGCTCTCCTTATAGGAAAAAAATATATCTCAATATCAGCAAGATTCTACTGCAAAACTGACTTGCACAAGCTAACCTGTCATGTACTATGCCTTCAGCTGGAAAAGAAAATTCAGTAGGTGTGGCATAGACAGAGAAATCTTTTTGAACAAAGCTGACAATATGGATGCATGTTCACAACAAGATATTGTATCACACATATGGCAGCATCTGGAGAATGGGATGGAAGGAACAGTGTCCTATGAGGAAATATTCCTGGATACCTTGGTTGTCTGACATGCAGCCCATTCACCCCACTGCTTACAGATGGCTACTGAAAAGCTAGAAATGTACTGAAACATATATAATTCCACACCACAGTGCAGCTTTCTGCCAGTAGCAAGACTGCAGCCCACAGCAGCAGGAACTTACTGTCTTGGCATGTGTGTGGCCTTCAGAGGCCAGTTTTGTTACAACTCAAGAGGAATTCTCTGCTTTCCATGACCCTACCCTCCCTAGGAACTTGCTACCCTTAGCACAGTCTTAACTGTACAGTCTGGGCTTCTGAGAGAGGCACCTTGCTCAGACATGCAAATTCATGTAGCATGAACTTTCTTGAAGCTGATAAGCCCAGAGAGGAAAGCGTTCAGAATAAGATATGAGAAAAAGTAAGGAAAGTTAAGGGATAGTAGAATAGAAGAAACAAGAAAAAGGAAATTAACAGCTGTAGTGTTTTAAAATCTTTATTTCTATCTTAATTTTATTTTAGAAAAGCCAACAGCAGTACTTCATGTAGACATAGCTTAACAGTGAAAAGATAACATTAATATTGTCAAATTACGGTTTATGACTTCAGAGTGCAAGTCTTATAAAGTAGTGACATGAGTATAAAGTACAACCTTAGATGCAGAGTTTGAAGTAAAATAGTGTTTTGTCTTCTCCTTGGTCTTCTTTCATAACTGTTACGTACACTTATTTTGGAAACTATTAGTAGTGTCTCTGCTCTTGCCAAATAAGATGTTATGGGCATCTCAGTGTGCCCAGTTTCAGTGAAGGAGGTTGCATACATACCATCATCTCAACACTATTCATAAAAGCATGATCAAGACATTTAAAATAGAAAACTGGAAACATATATGGCGATTCCTCTATAAGTATTTTTGTACCCGTTTATCATTATGGCATTATAATGACATTCATAAACTTCAACTTTTTTTCAACAAGTTTTTCTTTTGCTACATATCCACTGAGCAGATGTTCTTACACAGATGTGCAATGACAGCTGGTAGAGTATATGGTATCATTGTACTTGTGTCCTCTCTGTTCTTCATATTGTACAAATGAAACTTCCCTCCCTCAGAGCAGTTACATAAATTGTCCTCTGTATGTATCAGAGCTGGTATTGTTTACCACTTTGAGGTATAAATAAAACTATGCATCATCATCATGAACAGGAGAATATATTGAAACTTCAAAGTCCATGCCAGCACAGACTCTCTTTTTGAGATTTTAGGTTCCTCTCAGCAGCATGGACATGTTTTGGGTTATTAAGGGGATGTTCATAATTTATACAACTCTTCAATTTTTGCCTTTATCCTATAAATAGAATTGACTATGTTAGAAAGGAAATCTTCCAATGTAGTCTTTTGAAAGTGTGACCTCCGAAGGTTTTCTACCTTCAGAATCAGATGCTTTGCACAGCAAACTTAGAAACTTAGTGAAAGATATAATAGTCCAGTGGAATGAACAACAAAGGGAAAGTACAGTTTCCCTCAGTAGTTTGTAACCTCATATTGTTTTTGAGAAAACTTATAGGATTTTTAGTAGCCCAATTTGCAACACAGTAAAGCTAAATTATTCTCAGAGTTGGTGGATTTAAATGCATCATTGATTTTGAAGAAATTGGCAGTATATGTGGTGTTTATTTCCTTCATATTATATCTGCTCACAACAAAATTTAGTTCAAATTCCTCTCTCCTAAAATCCACAAGTAACTTCCAAAAATTCGCATAGCACTTTAAAATGTAAAAGTAGGGTTGAAATTTTTCTGAAGTCTCAATAACTTAGAATTCTTTTCAGTTCTCCTTTTTAAACCCTCTTGAAAATTAAAATTAAATTTTGAATCAAGCTGCTTCCAAAAATGTTTCTCTAGAGACAATCCTTTGACTGATACTGATAGTTAGGAATTATACTAGCATAAAAAGGAGAAAATCAGAGTTCATGATTGTTTCCCAACCATTGATTTTAAAAGGATTAAGGTGGAAGCTCTCCAAATAAAAGTCCTGAAGAATAATCATTTCCTAGCCTTTTCCCTTCAAGAACCCAAAGGAGAAAGTTGTCCTCAATTTTATAAAATAATTTTCATGAATAAAACTGAGTAGTGTTCTCCAATCATAAAAGCAAATTTCTTTGCACACATTACACTTTGATGTAAGCAACCAAGTAAAGCTAGCTGTCAGATATATGAGTTTATTTGTGTACGGAGCTTGTTTCATTCAAATCAGTTTCCCTTTATTTGAAAGTATTTCTATAATGAACACAAAACAATCTAATATATGGATCATATATTCCTGCTTTTATGGACATTGACCAATAAAATCCTAGAAAGATTTTTTTTCAATGTTTAAATGATCCTTTCCCTGGAGGTTGTTCCTGTGGCCACTTTCTGGCTGTGAAATGGTAGATTACATCAAATAGACTCAAATAGCCACAGATGAGCTTATTTAGTCAATGTGGTTTTGCACTTTAAATTCCCTTTCACTCACTCTGTAGGACTGGGGCAAACAAAAAAAAGCAAAATTTTGTGTATGTTGCTTGTGTTCATCCAATTCCTGAATTACAGACTGCAATAATTAATGAAGAATTACTTACATTCTTACTTTCGTTACATCATTAACCACTGCTTTCTTTGCTTTGTCCCCACTTTGCTTCCAAATAGCACCAAGTCCTTAATCCATCATTTTGTTCTGTATAACAACTACATGAGGGTCCATGTTATTTCCGGGCTAAGAATCTTAGGATGACAGAATAGAAAATTTACCTCTTTCAAAATAATTAACAAATCAAACAATTTTTTGTCAGTATTCCTGTCACTGTACTCATGGATAGTTCCATGATATTTTCTGCTCTCCTAATGTGTATGGTACTTGGACATCTGGTTTATTGGCTGTATTTTCTGCTTCCCAGAATGCATCTTGTTGTGATGATAAAACAAGATAATTGCTATTCTAAAGGGTTCTTAAGTTTTTATTTTGTTCTGTAAAGTGAAAAATATTGTTTGAGCCATTGATGAGTAGAGGTAGACTACTGAAATAATTAATAATAAAATTTCCAAATATGTACTTTTTTCTAATATCTTTCAGTTGTGCAAAGTATAAAATTTCTTCAAAATGTTGAGTAGTTATTAATCTAAATATTACATAAAAACTCATTACAATACCTAAACATAGAATTGGATGTGGATGTGGATTTCACATGATTACCATGCATAGATCAACTGAAAAAAGTATAATATTATGAATTAATTTTCTAAGACAGTCTCAACTGATTAGTACCACAAATATTGATTTATATTTGAGCTATAACACTTGTAGTACAAATTTATTTCATAAAATCTATGTGGCAGTAGGACACATAGCTTTGGGACTATTTATGGTTTTGGGTGTTCTGAGGCATAAAGAATAACCCCACAAACAAGTGTAAAAGTTTGGAGCTTGGTGGTAAGCATTTGAAGCACACAGATTTTTTTTGTTCACTGGTTCATGATATGGATATACCAACATCTAAATGGCTAACCTGGGTCACTTAAAATGCAAAACATTTCAAACCGTGTAGAAGAAAACCAGTGGCGTAACTATAAAGTGTTTTAAAAATGAAAGTCCTACTCAGAAATGTCATTAGTTGTCTTTAGCAACCCTGTTGCAGGTAAACTCAAATCAGATTTGATTATCTTGCCCAAAATGCAGGTTGTGAATCTTTCCATGTACACATTTACTTGTAGAAGATTGCCAGCCAATACCTATACGAGATTAACATTTCTCTTATTCTTAAATAGTCCCCAGTTGGCGACTTTTAACATCTTTTAACTCTAATCATCTGCCAGAAGAGCTGTGGACCTGCAACATTCATTTTAACACCACAAACAGGTGTATTTAATTGTCCTCCAACCTACCATTCTGCCTGGCGGGTTGAGAAAAAGGCTCTGGATGCAAGACGTGGGACCTACAGGAAGAACCATCAGTTTCTACCTCATGAAAACAAAGCTTTGATCATTTAAAAGACAGAAAGTATTGATGAGTATGCCTTATTTTGTCTATTTGTTGCCTCGTATGTTATTCTCAATTCCTATTCACTTACTTACATGGTTCTATCACCTTTCATATTCTTTTCAGTATTTGTCAATAATTTCTCTTGTTCTTACTCCTAACTCCTTGTCCTAGAATTTTAACCTTAGTCCTATGCACTGCAGTATGGAAGAAAAAGAAATTCCAGGAAATGAAAGAAAGTTGGGTAATCTGAGGAATGGCTTATGAGTAATGCTGATGAGAAACAAGTGTATTTTACTATGACCAAGATAGTTCTGGGAGATCATACTCAGAAAAAAATATTCAGTAACAGATAATATTTAAGGACTAGGGGCATAGACTTCTAGAACGGGAAGTTTAGTCTTTTAACCAAGAAAATGCCTAAATGCCTGTCATGGTGGATTTTGCATTATGAAAATAAATTTTTAAAAAGTGAAGCACTTTCATTTATAGCTTCAAAATTCAGTTAAATATTAAAAAAACAAACAAACAAAAAACCAGGAAAATTTGGCCTAAATTTCCTGCCTTTGAATTGGGTGATATAGTTGGATGGACCTATTCCTAGAGCCTTTAATTCCAAGAAATTTCCATTCTATAAAAATACACAGCTTTAATCTATTTTCTTTAATTTTATTCTTTCATTTTAGGTTGTATACATTAAAAAAAAAAAAACAAAACAAAAAAAACCACTATGTATTCAAAATAGTGTCTTGAATTGAATGCAAGAAAACAAGTTAAAATAAATTTAATTCATTCAGATTTTTAAAATTCAGAGCAAGGGATTTGTAACAAGTTGATCTTAGAACACAAAGGCATGCATATACTAAATGAGCCTAGTATAAAGTCTAAAACACCAGAGGATGTCCTTTATGACACACAGCAACTCTGGTTCCAATTTTAGACCAGGAACAATTATTGATCAGTGATTCATAACAAATCCCCCTGTTCTCTGAGAGGATTGCAGATCTTGACATCATCACAATTTTAGTCTATCTGTTCCAAAATTTGGTAGCTCATACAAAGCTCTAAACTTCAAACATTTCATATGATCAGAATCTTGAATTGAGGCAATGAGCATGATCTATGAGACAGCTCAGTTTCTGTTTCTGCAGCTGAGCTCCTGCAGTCTCTTCTATTTTCAAACAGCATAGGAAAATCAGAGAGCAGTTCCGTGTGAAACTAAAGCTGTATCTGCCTTAAATTTCCATTATGGTTGTAGGTGTTGAAAACCAGTTCCTTACATTAAAACTATACAAATTTTGAGACTGGTAATGAAATACAGATCTTTGTCCTGAACCAGTTCATGACATCAGTGTATCCCAGTAGCAATAACATTTAACTGTTACCAGAGATCCACAATATCACTAAAAAAAACACAGCTGCTTTACATTATCACTTACTTGTATTTAAATAGCCCGTGCTAGAATTGTACTTCCAAAACCTTCCTTTAATTCTGACGTGAAACTAAATGGCTGAGAGCAATATATTTCACTTCATGCAGATGATCTATTGCTTTCTTGTTAGGCTTCCTTATTTGAGATGACTTCTCTGTCTTATAACCATGACTAAATCTCCAGCTACAAAATGAATTTGATTAAATCCAACCACTTGACCTTGTCAACCAATGTCCCCAGACACCTCTTTACTGACTACATTATTCTATGGGCTTCTAAGCAGTAGAGCTGGAATGCTTATACCCTGTTCCATGTTCTTTGCTCTCAGTAACTACAAATTCTCCAAAATAATTATTAAAATTAAAGATTCTATAGAAGACTGGACCTTCGTCTGTTTCAGGCTGAGTTATTTTATTTAAAATTAGTTATTTTCTCAAAACATTAAATTTCATCCAGATGTTACCTCATCATGAACATCTCTGTCAGCTATTTAAGATCTGTAGCAATCCCTCTTCAAGTAAAATTGAAATTAAAAGTAGTTTTAAGGGAAAATTACATTGCTTCAAGGTGTTAAAATTATTTTAGATGTGTACATTGACTTAATTATCAAGCCTTAATGATTCAAAATCAATTAAAATCTACGGGGTATAATTTCTTTATTCAGAATAATGTCTTACTACATTTTTTTTTTTACTCTGAGAGATATAAAGTAATGTAACAATACAGAAATGTAGTAATGAATTTATGCTCTTTGGCAAATTATAAAACCTCCAGCCAGTGCTTTAGAGTTCCGTTGGATGTTAGTGAGTTGTATACACACCTTGACCTAATATGATCAGAGAAGCATGAGCCAAGTGAAGGAGCATCAAAAGGAATGTTAAACTTAAATGATGAAACAGAAAATAAATGAAACTATTGAATGTAAGTAAAATTGACCCAAGACTAGAGTAAAGTTTTCAGTTGTGAGAGCCATCAGCAGAAGCGAATATAGATAATCTAACAGGTTTAGGGCAAACAAGAATTTTCAGAGAAAGATTATAGTAAAGAGTACCTGTGATAGGAAGGGTTATAATAATTTTTAAAATTGCTTCATCTATATTCAAAATGTATGTTATTTTTCAAACAAAATATTGTAGGTTTTTTGATAGACCAACTACAATATTTGATTCAACAGAAAAAATTAAATAGGGGTAAAAGTTTTATCTGATGCAAAATTTCAACATTATCTGGTATGTGATAGACATCATAAAAAATCGATACCTTGAGGAACACAGACTTACAAACTTTACCTGTAGTGGCACTATTATACTGGGCTCATTCCTCTGCTACACTGAAATAAAGAAAGGAAATAAAGATTCTTTTATGCCTCCACCATCTCAGCACCATCCTGGCGATAAGAACCCAAGACAGCCTTCAGCACGAAGCTGGAGAAATCGCAGGGGTGCTCTAACGACTGACAACTGGAACAAAACACTCAGTACCCTCTGTCAGCCAGAGCTGGGAGAGCATTCCACACTGCTCCTTTCCCCATACTCATTGCCTCTAGGCATCACAAACTGTCTGAATGCATGTAAATATATGTCATTCCTGAAGCTGACAGAAAATGAAGCTTTCTGTGAGGATTGCTCAGATTCCATGAATGGGAAACTTATGGACATTTTACTTCTCTCCAGAAATGTAAAACAGTATTATGGGACCTTACAGTTGGTTGTTTTGTTTCCTGCAGCACAATATTTTCTGAGTATTTTGTAAAACACACACACACACACACATAAACACACATCCCAGGTATACCTGCACATATTTACACACATATATTGCCTATATAGATATACATGTGGATGCATACTTATAGGATTTTTTTAATACATCCACATACTCATTAAATGATGGTAACTCAACTTTATAAAAGGAGGAGTCATTGTAATCTCATCACATTGTTTTCCTATTAAACCCTCTCTTTTTGATTTTAAATGTCAGGTTTGATCTTGCACAGCTTAGGTGCAGTATGTTGCTCCTTTCTGTGAACTAACCTCCTATCTATTTCCTAAGCTGTTGTTCCACACTTGTAATCATGTTATTTGAGTGCCTTATGTGTTCTAAAAATAACCATAATAGAAGTTGCATGTAAGTGGAAGGTGAGAAGTGATGAACAGGACAGCGACACAGCACAACCAATCATACTGGATGTAAACGGGAAACCAGACCACACTGCATGGCAATAAATGATTATTATTACTACAGTTTATAAAGAACCAAGGTGTTGGAGGCACTTCAAAGTGCACACAAAGAGACATATTCCTTCCCTTAAAGAGTTTAATATCTAGAAATGTTGCCTGGCTGTTTCTTATTGTCTCACAGGGTAAAACAAAATAGAGAATGATGAGATGCTGCATTATATTGGATCATGTTTAAGCCTATACTGCACCAACAAACTTTATAGTTTTCCTCCCTACATTATAATACATTTTTGCCACTAAGAAAGGTGCCCTAACAGCAGTTTGAGATTTGCTGAAAGTCTGCTTGCAAGGTATCAGTGATTAAATTTGCTTGCCTGTCCACAACTTTCAAAGGAATTTGAATGAATGTAAATCTTAAGCTGATCACAACTTGAAGTAAGCCAAACTTTCACTTCCTGGAATCATCATTTCCAAGTGAGTCCTCCAGCAAAACTTTTCTTTGTCTCCCAGCCAACTGCCTGCACTTGTCTGCAAGTATGTCCTGCACTGCAGACCCCTGAACAATGGGAGTTCACAAGTTTCCACAAACAAAACTAATCCATCATTTCCACTGCAATAGAAAGTACACTTCATAAAAGAGAACAGTAAACAGTTCCTGAAGAGGAGAATTCCCTTCCACAGAAATCCTTTTCCAAACACATGCATCCCTAATGAACTTCCCTCCTGTACTGCTATCCCTAATATTAAACAATACCACAGCTGCTAACAAGCTAAACCTTAGAACTTGCTCGAAATTATATTCTAGAAAGATACTATACATGTGGAGGTCAATAAAGGTGAGCACAAAGACAAGAATCTGGTATATGATAATGATTAATAATCTGTACTATATGATTTAAATTCTCTGTATTACGAAATGACATGATGCTCATCAAAGGTACATAATCCTTTGCTGTGATGGTACTTTACTTTCTTATGCTGCTAGGTAGATGCCAGGGCAGACTCTAAGGGCCAAGGAGATCAGGAATTAATCTGACTCTTCTGAAGTTAATGGAGTCTCTGCCATTTACTTCAGTGGGATCAGGGTCTCACATTGAATATTAAAAATATAAAAATATTTCTGTGGGATGGCGCAAGGGTTAAGGTTCTATTTCAGTGTGAAAAAGTGAAACTAAATCTCATTCTTAATGAGAATGGGTTGTTTTCTTTACATATATAACCTATCTCAAATTACAATAATAGAATGTTTTCATTTTCTGGAGATGGATTTGTAGTCTGATTTTTTGCTTTGCTCTATTTTGCCTTTTCATACAGCCCCCAAGCTGAGAAAAAGGTGCAAAGGCAACCTATTGGCATACAGTGTTGGAAAGTAAAACAATTTCAAAAGCCCTTTTCCACTCTGAAATTGCAAGCACCCTTGAAAATAAATACACCTGAACAAGGTGACAAAAGAAACAAAAATATTTGTCTTCCTTTGGTAATCTGTTTTGTGCATATAGTAAACTGTAGTCAGTTTTACTTTTTCAGGGAAAATGAGCTTTAATTTGCCAAAGTTACAAGACTGTATGACTGTTATTCTCTGTGCTATGGGAAAAACTCATGTGCATGCTGACCATTAGACAGTGGAAAACAGTGATTATAGCATATTTCAGCACATTGATGACACTGAGACTGCATAGGAGCATTCAAGGGGAAGCAAAAAAGGAAAACATTGCTCTTATGTCTGGGTCATTTGACTCCAAATTTATGTGATATTTGATATGTTCATTTCTCTGAAGATTTTTTTTTCACTTTCTTCCAGTTTCAGCAGAAACTGGGAATTTCTGTTCAAAACCGAAGCAGGAGATTTTTATTTCCATTCAAGAGAATTTGAAAAATTCTATGTGAAACTGAACAAGAACACCAATTCTGAGCCTTCTGGCTTTTTCTGGCTTGCCTTGTATCTCTGTTGTCCTAAATGAAAATGAGAAGGTGAATCAACCAACCTCTGCCTGCCCTTGAATCTACAGCAGAGAAACTGGAAACTCAGAGTCACAGCCTGAGCCAGACCTTCCAGGCAGCTAAGATAGCACCGAGGGATCAGTGCCTTGAAAGCAAGGTGATCCAGCTCTGATGCAGGGAAAATGGGAGGACTAAGGTCCTCATGCTCATTGTGTGGTGAGTGAGGTCTTACCAGACATCAAGGACAAGCTACTGAGCAAAGTCCACATGGACTGTTTGTGGATTTGAGCTCCCAGTTTTGGAAGATTTTCACAGAAATAGTAAGCTAAAACAGAGGAACCTAGAAGCTGGGGACCACCAGCAGATGGCAAGGTAAAATGCCATGTGTACTGCCAGGAAAATCTTCATAAGTTTATTGGAAACCTGCTGCCAAAGAGAAGAGCCATAAGAAATATTGTCATTTTGAAATGTTGACTCTGGGTTTTTTGTTTTTTTTTTTAAGGAAACCTTAGCATCTTTAGAGAATCTTAACCAGTTTTCAAAGGCATGAGAGAAAATAAGCCAAAGAGCTGGATTTTGCAGTACAGCTCCAGCTCCAAGTTGCACACAGTGACAGAATTCTGCAGTGTGCATGGCAGGGGTGTGGATAGAGCCTAGTAGTGTTATTACAGTCTTCATAATCTTCATATAATAATTACTTTATAGGTAATGAATGTCAGAAAGATGTTGTCACCTCACCTTGTTTACAAAAGAAGCAGTGATACCTGCAAAGAATATATGCTCCAAAGAGCCACTAGAGGGGAATTTACAGTCAAGCAGGTGAGGAAGAGTCCAGGCTCCAGGCAACATCCTCCAAGTGCAATCCTGCAGTAATTAGTGGTGATTTTTTTATATTAATTTCTGTAGTATGTATCAATAGACTTGATGTTCCTAAAAGAGAGTATGTATTATTGCCTTGGGATGTAATAATAATAGGACCTGCATCTACTTTTCTTCCAAAATTTCCCATGTGGAAATTCACTTCTTGTTCGGTCTAGCAGCAATGCAACACTGGATTTTATTAAAAGAATCCCATGTGACTGTCAACAGACAGAGCAGTAGTATTGGATATCTTGTGCTGGAAAGTCGAAATAACACTGCATGGAAAATATCAATATGGATTAATCTATAGGCCATGGATTTGACTGTTTCTTAAATTGGGTTTAGTCGTATAATGTACATTAAAGTGAGATAAATTCACAATTCACATTTCATTGATTTAGCTAAGTTCAATTGAGAATTTGTGTTGTTGTTTTGTGTATTTATATTTGACTGTTTCTTCCTAGAAGCTTAATCAGTGTAAGCTTACATAGCCAATACAACCTGCTGTGAAAGCTTGGATCTTTAATACTGTACCATAAGCCATGCTACTGAGGTAGAAAATTTACTGCTGGCCAGAAAAATAAGAATACCTTTCCTTCAAGATTATGAAGTATATTTTGAAAAGATCTCCAGCTGGTCTTCCAGCTAGTTGGTTTCAGCAAAAGTGTCTTAGACATAGAAAAACATCACTGTGTGCACAGAAAACTGCACATAAGAAAGATACAGCATGCAAATCAAAAGCTATAATGCCTTTCTGTAGTTCAATGCATATATTAAATCCAGTGGCTCTCGTCATCTATATACTGCCCAGACATGTAACACCTTCAGAGTCCATGCATTTCAAGGAAACATTTAACTCAGTAGAAAGCCCTTGGAAGAAAACCCCAACATATTACTTATTTCTAATTGTGTTTTACTGTTGCATACTTCTTTTTCAGTTATTTGGCTATGTAATGTTGCTATCTGTCTTATACTAAGTATAACATACCAATTTATAAGAAAAATGCTTATTATTATGGGCAATAATGACATATTAAAAGTTCTAGGTATTCACATTTCTCTTTAAAATATATAGTGTGATTTTGGTATTCCATATGTATTGATAGTCATTTTAATATTGAATAGGAATATGTAGTATACTTAGAGAAATTGCTCCCCATTAGTCAGTTTTGACATGGTATTGTAGAAACAAAATGATGGAGAAACAGCCAAAGAATTGTCCCTATCCAGATTAACAAAAGCATATCTTGAGAGAAGCAAAAAAACCATGACTACTCAGCTAACTTGGTTCACACTAGTGGGGCTATTAACCACTGAAAAAGAATTGTTCTCACAGCTGCAGTAAGCAGGGATTTCATTTTAAGAAGGCCTTGTAGTTTAATTGTGTATTTAAACTATTCTAGGGAAAACAGCTTTGCCTTGCTATCCATAGGTTAGCAGAGAGATGGTACAAAGAAGTAGCAGCAGCACAACTGCCAAATTGAAGGGAGATTCAACATGCAGCTCAATGGCATTTCTGTCTACTTCTACTGTGGCATGTCTGGAATTTTATATTTAATCAATTTCTGTTAATCAATAGGTTGAACAGAGAAAATCAAAGTGGATGGAACTCTGATTACCACACCCAGAACTTAAAAGTGCATCTGCATTAGCCTATAGACTTACATCTGAGCTCCTGTTTTCAGCTTTTTAAGACATTAAAATCCCATAATGAATGGTTTTCAAGACACTCTGGCAGGAAGGTAAGACAAGAGGATATCCTGTAATGGAAGAAAAGCAAGGGTAGGGATACATCTAGAAACTCTAGAATGAAATAAGGAGCTCAAGGAGCTGCAAAGAGCCAGCAAGTTACAGGGGATGTGAATGTTTGTAGCCAGTGCATTTAGAGGGGAGAAGAAAGGCTCCCCAGCAGGCACAGTAGGCTTGACCTACAGAAGTAATGCACTATGTAACCTTCTTGTTGATGAAACAACAGCAGCAATAAAGGATTATTTTCTTTGGCACTCAAAAGCTTGCCACATACTACAGCTTTTGATTGGTAATAAAATTATATTAATATGAAATAATCTTAACATTACAAAGCTTTCTAGAAGGGCCTTTGATTCTATACATGACTCAATGAAACAAAATTTTACAGTAAATGCGTAAAACTGAAATTAAATAGACTAAGCCAGAAAATTCACCTAACCATAGCCACTGCCACTTTGCTGTAGATGTTTTCAAATATTATTCATTCTTCATATGATGTGATTATAGACTTTCAAGAAATGTTTGAAACAATGGTAATATGCAGATTAAATTGACTTCTTTCAAATTCTACTTTTTGCTCCATTTCTGAGATAAAGTTTTGTATAGACTGGCAAAAAATGGTTGTCCTGTGTTTCTGGGAGTTGGTTAGTGTTGATAAGGGTGATGGTTATCAGGGCATATTTTTCTTTCCTGCCTTTCATTTACTAATCTCTTCCTAATTCAGGTATTGGTGAACCTTGGGAATAACAGGAGTTGGAAAATGTTGCGAGCCGCCAAATGTGCAACATTAGTTTTTTTATTTACAATCTGTATGTCCTCATTCGCCTACTGCTTCTCTCTCAAGTGGAAGGTAGAAAATACTGGTTTTTTGTGAAAATTATTCTTTTTTCCCTTCTTGGGTTTGTTGGTTTTTTCCCCCTGCTACTTTGCTTCTTCCATTACAGTTGCTTCCTTTTATTACCAGGCTTTTATTCTAGTGCCCTTTTAAAGAGCTAGGAAAAAACTTTTTTGTTCTTTGCAGTTTGTGCCTTCCTCTGTGCACTAGAGAGATTTTCTGAGTAGGGTCATATGTGTATAGCTCAAGTTAGCAGGTCTTAAGTCAGTACATCAGAGGTAACTTACACTGACACATAAAATCATCCAACAAACACAAATCTTTCCTAACTGGTACCAGTACCTGGGAGTACAAGTGGTAGAGTAATCACAACTGAGCAACATTGACTGTGTTACTGCTTGCTTACATTCTCATGCTCTTTTCTCTTCTCTTCTCTTCTCTTCTCTTCTCTTCTCTTCTCTTCTCTTCTCTTCTCTTCTCTTCTCTTCTCTTCTCTTCTCTTCTCTTCTCTTCTCTTCTCTTCTCTTCTCTTCTCTTCTCTTCTTGGCTCAGCTCATTTTCATCTGAAGGTAATGTTTCAATATGAGCAAATTCCAGGCACTATTTCTTCTCAAGCCTTTTTGGCACTACTGAAGATTCAAGATTTTCCAAGCAAGTCTAGAGGGACTTGATTCACTCTGCTTCACTACCTGGTAAACAGCCAGTTGAGATTTCATCTTAAAATCCATGTTAAAGAAGCTCTGACTTAGTAAGTATAACATGTATGACTTTTCTAACATTCAGTATTTTTTTGTCTTCAAATTCCATGTTCATGAGTCAAATGTATCAGAACACTAGTAATGGAATTGATCTGTTTTTATGTTTGCAACTGATATTTATGATTCAGTGCATGAAAGCTGTGATCTGTTAAAATGTATTTTAACCTCCTATTCCTGCCCCTGGCCTTTTAGAACAAAACTTTAATTTAATTTGAATTTCATATAGGATATAATATCATATATGAAAGTCAAACCAATTCGGGTCTGAATTTTTTAATTGAAACAATTCTCAGGAGTACATTTACTGGTTTTTTTCCCTAAAATGTCATATATAACCCTTACTCAACCTTAGTAAAAGAAAAATATGACCTCAGAGTAGATTTTCCCCCAACCTTGCACATGAACTATTTTAAATGTATTTCTGAAATAAAGCCAGTCATAACATTCACAATTATGCAGTAAAGTAGAATCTAAAAGATTATCTTTGATTCTTGCTCTTGCAGATGGGATGCAAAAGCTTGTTCTTTAGAGTATGTTCCCAAGCCCTAGTGATATGTCTAAGTAGTGTGATTTTCAACATCCAAGGAAAAAGACATTTCTTTAACTTCAGGTTCCAGAATATTTTGGGAAATTAAGCTACGTATACTGTACATAATGTAAATAAGTAATTTAACTTTATGTCCCATCAACACTGCATAGCCATTTTTTTGTTTGGAAAAGAGAATTTTCCAATACAACAATGCACAAGAGTCTAGTCTACATTCTATGACCTGGTAAACTGCATGCCTATGGTAGAAAAAAAAAGATGAACCTATAAATGGTTTTAAGATTCATTCATTTATGTCTTAAACCAGTATACATAGTGTCTAAATATCCAATAGGAGTATCTGTTTTTGTTTTAAGATTTGAGAGGGGTTTTTTTGGGTCAAACTGGGGATAAAAACTCAGTCAAGGTTCCAAAACCATAAATGCATCTTCCATGTGATCATGTAATTTCCACAGACTTTAATAAGAAAAAAATTTCCTTGCTTAGTGTTTCAGCCTTGTTTTAAACAAAATCAGGGCACAGAAATTTAGAAAGTATGTCGAGGGCAAGCACCATCATTGCCAAACAAGACAGAAGAAAAAAAGATCCACTGAGTTGTAAGCTGGTTCCATTCTGAAGAAACATTTAAATTTTCAGTCTGGAATAGAATTAACTATTACTTGTTTTTCAAAAACATCTAAAGCACAGTTTTTGGAACATGAATGCAAAGTAGCAAACATTATCATTCCCCTAATTTAGTCTCCTCAAACAGTGAGTAGGTCCACTCCGATAGGATAACTGACTATTACTTCCACCCTTGAACACAAAAATTACAGCTTGGAGGCTATCAGTACAAAGAAAAAATGCATACAAAAGTTTATTTCCTGACATCTCTTTCATTCCCTTTGCACAGATATCACTCTGGAATCTTTTATTTCTATCTGGATTGGAAATTTCAGAATGTTTATTTCTGAAAAAATCTATTGATAGTATCATGTCTTGAAACTGTGACAGAGAAAAGGATTGAATTTGATAAGGAGGGATAACTAGGTCTACTTGTTTGCTCAGTCTTTGGTCTCTCTGTTGACTTATTTAACAAAATTATCAAGCAGCAAACAGTTTGCATTTTGTCCACAATCTCTTGGTAACTACACCAATTACAAATTCCAGTCTAAAACAATCACCTGCTCTAACCCATATAAAATCTGAACATTTTAATTGTTTCTTTCAGCTGTTCTAGACTGAAAGTTACTTTACACAAAAGCCACCTAGCTTATTTCCTCAAATTTTGTAGCTTATTTCATGTTTGGGTCCTATATCCAAGCTTATACCATAAATAGTGTGGCCAGCAGGACAGGGAAAGTGATTGTCCCCCTGTACTGGGCACTCGTGAGGACTCATCTGGAGCTGTGGGCTCAGTTCTGGGCCCTCAGTTCAGGAAGGACAGCGAGGAGCTGGAGCGTGTCCAGAGCAGGAGAGCGGGGCTGGGAAGGTCCGGAGCACAAGCGCCGTGCGGGGCAGCGGAGGGAGCTGGGGGCGCTCAGCCTGGAGCAAAGGAGGCTCGGGGGTGACCTGAGCGCTCCGGACAGCGCTGAAAGGAGGCTGAACCCGGGGGGGTCGGGCTCTTCTCACAGCCAACAGGTGACAGCACAAGAAGACATCGCCCCAAGCTATGCCAGGGAAAGTTTAGGTTGGATATTAGGAGGAATTTCTTCACAGAAAAAAGGTTGTTGAACATTGGAGTGGACTGAATGATGGAGTCACCATCCATAGATGTGTTCAAGAAACAGAATGTGGCCATGGTCTAGTTGACAGTATAGTATTCAAAGGTTGAAGTCAATGATCATGGAGGTCTTTTCCAACCTAAATTACTCTGATTCTATGAACAGAAAAAATTCATCCTGTAATATTAGTGAATATTCAGACAATTTTATGACTCTGAATGATGAAAAAATTTGGTGCATTTAAAGTATATTTACCTTTTTAGAAGAAATGAACTAGTAAACAATGACTCCTAACCTTTGCTTGGTAGCTAAATGCGGTGTTGTCCCATTTCTATTGTTTGTACCTTCTAAGGAAGAAATAGAGAGGAGTTATTTAGAAAGCCTCATTAGAAGTGATTTATTTACCAACCCACAAACATATAAATACCTTACCTGTAAGTGTCAGCTCTACAGACTATTAGCTAAAACATGTGCTTAGATGTAACATAAGTCTTTTTGAAAAGAATGCATTTTTAAATGCATTATTTACATAAATGAAGACCAACTTATAAAACAATGACCTCTAGTTCATGATTCTTAGGCATTTTCTGTAGGTATTAAGTCAAGTGCCTAATGTCTGAACACCATATGCATTCTTCAGAAAAGTATTTCTATTTGGAGAAAGTAGGGTTAAAAATACTCCCTTGTTGTTGGGGAGCTATTTTAAATACACTGAAGAGATTCTAATACAAATGTCCTATCAGAAGTCTTTGAAGAATCACTAAAAGGCAAACTGATCAATAAATGGGACAGATCAATAAAATCTAATTTTAAATATCTGCTATAGAATTTAAATAATGAGATAGTTTTGTCTTTATGTAAAGATATACACGACGTAATTGGAGAACAAGAATAATTTGTGCCTGTCACAATCTTAAATATGAATCCTGCACATATAATCTATCTCTATATAAAAGCACTATATATGTTTGGGATATATGTACATATACTCCATCAGTTCGCAATGTACTCTAATGATTTTCACCACCATAAGTAGCCATAAAAGCAAAGATTTTACAATCAGGAGATTGTATTTCAGGAGCAATATTGCCTTTATCCTTGTGGCAGCCTCTGAATGCTGGACCTGGCTTTTACACGGCTTGCTCGCTCTTCAGGAGTGCTCAGATGAGGTTCAGTGACATTCGAAGTACTCCAGGGACTGAAAATTATTTGAAGCCCATTGCAGCACTGCTTCCCCCCTGCCCCTTACACACTTAGTGTCACTAATATGAGTTCTGAATAGAGCTCATAATGAGTTGCCTCTCTCACCTAACTGCAAAGCCAGGTGCAAATCTTTACTGACAGAAAGCTCACATTTGCTTTCAGCTGAACCAGTCTATGAAGGTTCATCTGTTAAAGTCAACATTTCTATCTTTCTGTAATGTATTTACAGTATTTTGTAATTACTAATGCAAATTAAATACCTGAATCCTATACTGGAAGATTGTCAGTATAGTGCTTGTTATATGAAAATGTAGGCATTTTGCAGCACAGTAATAATTCAAAAAGCATATATTTTCAGTAGCTGGATATTTTCTAAAGATTTCAAATATAATACTCAAATTTCAAGTTTCAGGTTGACAAGCTAGAGCATGAGCAGAATTTGTACTCCTTCAAACTACATTTTAGCTATTATTTTTTTATTTGAGAGACATTAAACATTAAATGGAACATTGATGTTTCTAAAATATCTTGTCCTGATAATTAAAATACAGCATAACAGAAATCTCCTTCTCAGGTATTATAAGCATAACTATTGGGTTATTCAAGGCAAGTGAGATCTGCTCCATACTGTATGAGGTCTCTATGATCATGTCCTCACCTTTCCTCATTTTATGGAAGAAATTCTTTACTATGGTGGTGAGGCCCTGGCACAGGTTGCCCAGAGAAGGTGTGGATGCTCCACCTCTGAAAGTGTTCAAAGCCAGGTTGGATGGGGCTCTGACCAGCCTGGTCTAGTGGAAGGTGTCCATGGCAATGGAATCGGAGCTAAATGATCCTTAAGGTCCCTTCCAACTCAAACCATTCTATGATTCTAAGTAGAGAATATGAGTAGTGAGGAAGAATGAAGAAGGCAATGGATAAATTAAACTAAGGGCTAAAAATCAAACCGTAAGAGTTGATTAACTGGAACACCATTGAAAGGTTGTCTCAATAGAGACAAAATATTTTTTTCCAGTGGTGTTGAGTGGAGGGCCTAAGGTTTTGGCTTTGCCTAGTCAAGCAAGGTAGAGAAGATAATGATGGGGAGAAATCACTGAATATTAGAAAAAGATGAACAATTTAAATAATATTTTGAAAATAATTAGTGATCAACTGGGATGAAGGAACAACCAGAAAGAAAAGAGCATGGGGAAGTAAGTATCTGAGAGTAAAAATACATTGAAAAGATAATG
This sequence comes from Acridotheres tristis, assembly GCA_037013685.1. Lineage (NCBI taxonomy): Eukaryota > Metazoa > Chordata > Aves > Passeriformes > Sturnidae > Acridotheres > Acridotheres tristis. The sequence continues at coordinate 130,930,043 of CM072886.1, read as the reverse complement.
GAGGAGACCTGAAAATCCTCAGAAGAAAAGCCTTGACATATAACAGAAGTCACTACTAAAATGGGAAAAATATGTTGCTTAGGCAAGAGCAAAACTGCCTGTAATAATATATTGGAATGAGATAAGAAGAATTTAAATATAGAGAGCCATAGAAATGATCTGCATGTGTGAGAATACTACTGTTGCCAGAAGAAACACTTAGGTCTAAGAGAGTAAGAGGAAATAATGAAATACAAGCAGCAGAAAGAGGAAGTCACCTAATCATTAAGAGCAATAAGTGTATTCTACATAATGGTCCATTTGCAATCTCTACTGACATTGGGAAAAATGAGCACTGAATAGCACAAACTTGGGCAAATTGGAGGAGAAAATTTTCTTTGAGAAGAAAAAAAATGGTGAGAATCAGAACAATCATTCTGAGGAGGTTCACTTTAATTAATTAAATAAGGAAAATCACAGTAACATGTAATGAGAAAACCTATACAGATGTAGTATACATACAGATATAACAGATACAGTAGATATCTGGGGTCATGTTCACAACTGAGAAAACTGATAGATTGCAAAGGAGAAATAAATCTTTTCAATGATCCATAGAAAACACTTCTAGGGAAGAATAGCCAGGCTGGTTCAAGAAAATAATTATTGATATGGAAATGGAATAGTAGCCACAAAGCATACATAAAAACATACATCAAAATGGGGAAGAAAAAGAAATTAGACAGAATTTGCAATGCTTAGTTGTCTCTAGGGAGTATCTGATGAGATTCACAAATTTTGTACCAGACCAAGATAGCCCTGGTAAGGAGATGAATAACTGAATGGATTTACCTTGTACATGAATCCTCTGACAGCAAGAGGCTACAGAGTCCCTGAGACAGTATCTGGAGATGTCACAATAAAGTATTGCTGTTTGCTGAGTATCAATATGTTACAGTTCAAAAGTGCAAAGCCTTCCTGTATACCTTTGTTTCTAATACAGAGCATTAAAGAGAATGATGGTTCTGTCTGAAAGGTTTCCTTGGCTTGTCACTCAGCTCTAGCACGAGGCAGATGTCTGCAAAGCCATTGTCTCCTCCAGCAAAGCTTGTGAAGGGTCTGGAGAGTGAGCCACAGGAGGAGTGTCTGAGGGAGCTGGGGGTGTTTTAGCCAGGAGAAAAGGAGTCTCAGGAGTGACCTTACTGCTCTCTACCATTACCAGAAAGGAGGCTGTAGCCAGGTAGGGGTCAGGCTCTTCTCCCAGGCAACCAGCGACAGGACAAGAGGAAATGGCCTCAAACTGTCCCAGAGCAGGTTCAGGTTGGACAACAGGAAAGATTTCTTCACAGAAAGGGCTGTCAAGCATTGGAACAGGCTACCCGGAGGGGTGGTGGAGTCACCATCCCTGGAGGCAGGTGGTCCCTTCAGAGATGTTTTCGTGGTGGTTGGTTGGACTTGAAGATCCGAGAGGTCTTTTCCCACCCAAACAATTCCATGATTCTAAGCCCATGTCACGGCTTTCCATGTGTGGTATGGAAGAGCCTGAAACTCAGCCAGCTGCAGGATGGGTAGGACAGCATGCAGAGAGCAGGGAGGAGCCTGTCTTTGGCACAGTCAGGTAAATATACACTGCTAGAGAATAATGTTCAGCTCACCGAAGGCCTGGGAAAAGCAGATTGCCCAGTGGCTGGGAGAATTCACACTGCCTTCCAGTAGGTGACCTGATGGCTGTAAATAAGCATTTAATTTTTATTATGGTTAATAAATGCTCTGGGCAGTTCCTAAAGCTTTGGGAGCCTCATTACTGTCTCCTGTCTCCAGGTAAATTCCTGCAAACAATGTTATATACAATAGTTATGAAAGTGTGTATATCAGCAAGTGAAAATTCTAAATAAGAAACCAGAATAATTGTCACCAAAAGCATATTCATGCAGAAATAAAAGCACTCTTCTGGGACACAGCCTACTGTGGTTTCTTAGCATTCTGACAAGTACATTTGAAGGCCATGAATGCCAGTGGAGTCTTGAAGTACTAAAAAATTAAAACAGATGTTATGGGGAAAGTTGAAAGTCAATAGAAAACCTCAATATATGATAGATATGGGAAAAAAAAGCACTTCTGGTAATTGGCATATGCTTAAATATATTACAATTGGATGACAATTTACTGAGAGAAAATTATGGTGTCAGAGGTAAACAAATAATAAGATTTTGCAGAGGGAAGGATGTTGAATATTGGTGATATGAGGATGCTATAGGTGAGGCACTTTGGAAATAAGGAATCTATGTTTAAGATTTTTCCCATGGCAAACTCAATCAGTGAATTTGAACGCTGTCCTCATCCTAATACCCCTGGTTGGCTCCTATGCCAGAATTTTTCAAGAAGGAAATATATTCATAGGTGTAGCTTTTATTTAGCTAGCCTACTTTTAAAGCTCACTAAATCATTAAACAAAATCAGCACCTGGATGTATAAGAGTAACATCTTTGTTATTACAGTGAGAGAAAGCAAACTCACCTGAATTCACACATCCAGAATACTAAATGCACCTTAAATATTTTGTGCATATCACAACTTATGTTTACCATACTGACAAGGAGATATTTATGTTTTAACGATTATGTATTTAGAATAGTACTAATTTAAACAACAAACAAACAAACCTATAAAAAAATCACAAGATCCTTTCAACTCTTATAAGTTGGACGTTAGTTTTCTGAGACTAATAAGCATGTAAATAATAATTTTGTTGAAACAGTCTAGGGAAATTTAAAAATACATGTGTAAATATAGGTGTATCTATACTTGTATAGTCACTTTATTTGATGAATGAACTTGATCCATGCTGTATCTATTGGTATTTTTCATTATATTTAATTTGAATTCATTTATTCATAGTTTTAACCTTTGTAAGAACATCAGTTATTTAAATGAGTAGAAGGTAAACCCCATCAACAAAACTGCAGGGTTTAATGTTGAAGATAACTGACATGCATGAAGTCATTGTATTAAAATATTGTTTTTCCTATTGTTTAGCACAGATGGTGCTGGTAATTAATATTGTGCTATTTTTTCATCAGGGGATTCCCTGATTACAAAATTCAAGCAGTAACTACATTACACTGTATGAATAAATGATTTATGATTTATATATTTATTAATGAAAATTTCATTCTCCAATATGCAAATTATGCAATGTTTTAAAGCTTCTCAAGATACATAGTGTGAAAAATTATGTATTTTTATAAAATCCATAATTCATTAAATACAGTAGAGTATTAAAAAACCCTATTTACTTTTGTCCTTTTTAAAGGCATTATCTAAGTCCTGATGATCACAAACAAGCTCATTAGAAAATGCACATCAGCAATCTAAACATCTTTGAGGATATTCTGATATTTCCTGCAGAGGGGATTATAAGTACAGTCAGGAATAAATTCTTCTGTCTTTACTGTATGAAGGTAAACATTATGCCCTCTCCATCATTTTTGGTTCAGGGTCTGTTTAAATGTTTAAAACACTCATTGAAATCAAAACATATATTTTGCTCTATATAATATACTAATTATAAACCAATTTCTGAATAGGAACACAGAAACATGCTTATACACAACCACCTAAAGTGGTACTATGTTTCCTTGGTGGCCTTTAAATTTTAGGGCACGTTGTACTGTCACAAAAATGTTTAAGCATAGTATGAGCAGCTGCCAAGAAAACACAGTTGCCCTGTGGTAGGGTCCTATTTGACAAATCTCCAAGCTGCAGGATGCAGATCTTTTCCTCCTGATGCAGGCAACTGCTTTAGCACACACACTCTGTTCCTAAGCTACTCACCAAGTGAGTAACAGCAGAAAAATTATTTTGGGGCACATCCCAAACAGGCAAACTCCCAGCCCATCCTCTGCAAATGCAGGTTCAGGTGGTTGAAGCTTGTGCTCCAGGCTGGAGGAACTCCTGAGCCTAAACATGCTTGGCAAGCTGGCGAGGATATGCAAGACAAACAAGGTGCATGAGATATGCTTCACTTACCCACACAAGGGAATTAGTAATCATAACTACTATAAAGTGAACTTCTTTTACTGGTTCTGCACATATTCCACTGAGAAGTGGATTTTTATCAGCTGCCTGTAACCTTTTGTCCACATACCTTTCTCTTGTACAATCAACAGACTGGATTTCATTTCATTCACCTGCAGTTCAGGGTGGAATTTTGAAGCAAAAGATCTAGATATTCAACATGACTTTTGAATAGGACAGAAAATGGAATCAAAAGGTTCATATCAAATAAAAGAATACTTTTGCTTTCTGAGTCAAGTCGCCTCAGTCCTAAGCTACAGCAACTATCTAGTACCTGATTCTACAGACTTCAGAATTTGTACTTCTTAAAAGTATTTTCTTTTTTTTTTCCTGAGAAGAATCCTAACTACATCTACTGCAAAAAATAAGTAATATCCTATATTCAATGGATTAAGTCCATATTCACTAAAAAAATTTATCTTTCAGGAATATACTATATGTAGTATCTACCTCCAGTTTTATTATCTGTTATTAATATACGTTTTGAAGATATGTGAAAAAGGCTATAAAACCATTGAATACCATAATTAATAACTGCACTTGATTATTTATAGTAAAGAAATAGATAATTTGAATTTACACTTATGCTCTACTACCTTTAAAGTACACATTTATGTTAAAAATCAATACCTTTTAACTATTGCAACTTTTGTAATAGCTCTCAAGTAAATCAGAATGCCAGATATCATTTCCATTTTCATCAGGTGTTTTGCAGATTTGTCCCCAGGTTTCTCTATTAGTATGCATAACTAACAGGGAGGACAAAATTATGTAATTATAATGTAATTTGTAAGTAAACACATGTTCATTTTAGAAATGTGAAATTATTTTCCCTTTCAAATTAATAATATCTGCCATACATGACATTTTACAATCTACAAATTTATTATGACTGCATGGAGTTTGAAGAATCTCTGGTTTTGTTCCCACACAAACCACACATACATTTGTGTGAGTTCTCTAAAGTTCCCTGATTTATTAGGTTATTATAGCATGAATTAGTGCAAGAGAATGCAGACTATGTATGTACACCATAAACATTTGGGGGAGAAAAGCAGTATTTTAAAACAGACTAATACTGGGTATACAGCATTTATATTTTGCTGCTTGGAAACAGCAGGTTTTTAAAAGAAACATTGTCACAAAGCAATTAATCCAGTTTGCTAACTTTTTAATGGAAAGATGTTACAAGAAGTGTAATAGTAGCTCCACTTGTAATCTATCTCAGAATTCTCAGTTCCCTATTAAATATTACTGTAATATAAATTATTGCATGTTTCAGATTTACAAGAGAACAATTTAAGAGCTAGTAATTCCCACAAATAAAGCAATAATAAGGCTCATAGTGATCACTGAGACTCCTCCTAAAGTGGAAAATTAGTTGCTTAGGATTTCAGCTTTCCATGGGATTTTTCTTTATTGTTTTCTGCATGAAAATGTTTAATGAATATGGGAAGCAAATGTGCAAACATCCAGCTTTTAGCTGGTAGAATAATCTTTATTTTGAATTCACATTTCGCAGATACAGTATTGACTAGCTGCATGAGAAATATTACTCCAAATCAGAGAGGATTTGTTCTTAAATGATGCTACCAGGTCCTTAATGCATCTGCATATGAAGGAATATTTATTTTCTGTGAAGGAATTTAAAATGTATGACCCAAATCTTTCTACTTGGATATTTTGTCCTTTATGAGCTTCTGCTTTGACTAGGCCAACAGTATCCTGGCTTGTACTAGAGGTAGTGTGCCCAGCAGGACTAGGGCAAGGATCATCCCCCTGTAGTCAGCACTGGAGAGGCTGTAGCTTGAATTCTGTGCTCAGTTGTGGGCCCCTCAATGCAAGAGACACTGAGGTGCTGGAGCATGTCCAAAGAAGGGCAACAAAATTGGGGAAGGGTCTGCAGCACAAGTGCTGTGGGGTCTGCAGCACAAGTGCTGTGAGGAGCAGCTGTGTTTACCTGGGGTGATTAGCCTGGAGGAAAGGAAGCTGAGGGGATTCCTTGTCACTTTCTACAACTCCATGAAAAGAGGTTGAAAGAGTGGGTCTCTTCTCCCAAGTAAAATGGGATAGGAAGAGAGGAAATTGCCTCAAATTGCTACAGGGCAGTTTGGTCATCGGAGAAGTTAATTCACAGAAAGGGTTGTCAGGCATTGGAACAGGCTGCCCAAGAATGTGGGGAGTCACCATCACTGACGTTGTTTAAAAGACATGTAGATATGGCACTTAGAGAAGTGGTTTAGTGGTGGATTTGGCAGTGCTGAATTAATGGTTGGACTTGAAGATCTTACAGGTATTTTCTAATTTAAAAGATTCTATTCCATGATTCTAGTTGCTTTAATTCTTAGTTGTTTAAATGTCTCTCTTTTAAATCTGGTTACATGACCACACGTGTATTGTTTGCATGAGTAAGAATTACAGATGTTTGAAAGCATCATGAAAACAAGTCTAAGTAAGTTGCTGGGTGTTTTTGAGTCCTGCCACTTCAGCCTTTCCTCAGTAAAATCTCACAAAATATGTGCTTTGTCTGGCCACAATTTTAAGCCCATCAGAATAACAACTAAATATCCAGAATGCAATGTATTGCCTCAGTTCCTGGGAATTGTTCTAAACTTGTAGATTCCTTTGCCTTATTGCAACTGATTTCATGACTGTGATCACCAACAAATTTACAACATTAGATCTGTTTGATCAACATCAAATCACTATTCCAGGCTGAAATAATTTGTAAGCGCAACACATGTAAGCAAATGTATTTGTGCAAATGTAAATCGGACAGTATTTTTTAAAGACTTCTCTGAATTATTTTGAAATTTATTTATGATGGGTTATTTTTTATATATGCAAGGTAAATGTAGGAAATCATACCACTGAAGAATATACTTAATGAAATCTTCATTGTTACAAGAAGATACCATAGAATATCTGGTTTAGTTAAGCATATGTACACTTTTTAATGTAGGTGGTCTCTATCTGGAAAATACATGATAAGAAATACAATTCAAATAAATTAAAAGTTAATATTTTAGCTAGGACCAAGAAGAAACCTAGAGCTAAAGGTAAATGACTTTTCATACTTAGGGGAATAATATTTTTAGCAATATTATTATCCTTGGAATTACACCATTAAAACTTACTACATTATATTAAAATTTTCTTTATATTTCTTTCTGCCAAGTATTATACCTCGGGATCAATAAGTAGATAATAAACTTCATTTCTTACATTGAACAATTACAAATGTGATCTATGGCAGCTGAAATGTAGTACTAGAATGAAGTAACATTCTAAATCCATGTAAGTAGCCTCCTTATGGAGAAAAAACAGCACTGGAGTTATTGGACATTTCTGCTCCAAACAAAGCAACGAGAGTTAAACAAGAACAATGATTCAGACTGATTTCCTACCTTGCTGTCTACAGCTCTCATCCTTTTGTTTTACTGGTAAATTGCAGATATTTACTATTCTTCTCAAAGTATCTACAAATATACGTCTCTGACCATATTTTAATCCATGCACTGAACTTTTTACCCAACACTGCAGTGTTTGACAGTAGTGGGAGCTGTGCATGAGGATCTAGGATAGCATATGGCCTGAGGTCCAGCTGGATGTCTGAGCATGTCATTCCAGACGCAGGTTTGGATTGCTCAGTAATTAGCAACTGACTGTTTAATATTGTTAACTCATTTATTTCTTTGCAATTCATGTCCCGCTTTTCAAAATTCTAAAAGCACAAATTGTGCATGTGCCAGCAAAAAAAATAATAGTAATGAGCTCATTTCCATACCACTGGACCCATTTTCATGCTGACTGATGGTGATTTCCAAAACTGAGCTTTACTGGCAAACAGGGTTCTGCTTGCATTGTCCTTCCAAATGCCTGGAGGAAATAATCCCAGGTTTCAAATGGAAAAATAAAAAATATGCTCAGTTCTGTCTAGGTTTTAGCTTTACTTCTGTTATGAGCTGCAATAGCCCATAGTAAATTCAGCCTCAGAAAAAAATAATTTTTTCTTTGTTAACAGTTTGAGGTAATTGTGTTCCTGTTCATTAGATGCCACAGATCCAGACAGTTGAGCTCTCCTTGCTCTATCTCACTGAGGCAAAGAGACTTTCTGTGATTTGTCAAATTCTGGCAACTCTACGGCTCTGCCTTTTCTATTACCAGGCTGCAATCTGCCTTGGAACAGATCTGCAGTGGAAAGTTTTTCCTCCAGGGATTTGTGCTTCATCGTTGAGGTGTATCTGTAATCATGCAACAGAAGAGTTGTGCAGATGTGGCACCAAGAGGGAAATATTCAATGGCCCGTTCTTGTGATTCACTTGAGCACAAAACACACTTACTCCAAGAAGGACCATCTTCTTTTGCAATGGACTGGAAAACTTCATCTGTTATTTTTGCAGTTGCTATATTAGTGCCTGCATCCATTTGCCCTTCTAGTTTTGGAATGGCTTCCCCCTTTCTTATTTGCCAGAGGCCACCTTCCATTTTCAAGTCTTATCATCAAGTATTGTTTTGCAATGCCTATGTGAATGCAGTGGGGAATTTGTGCCACTTCATTTGTATATCACTGACCAGTGAATGTTACAAAGCATTATTTCTGATTTGGGCTTACTGCACTCCTGTTCCTGAGTCAAACTGCCTCAGGGCCAGAGAGGATGGCTGAATCTGATTCTGATTCCAATCAGCTCTCGACAAATAACAAACAATCAAGGTGAGTCCAAAAAGCACACACTGGCAATCCTGGTTCCAGGAAATGCTCTATTTTTTAACTCTGTCGGCAACTTTAGCTTAAGGTTGAATGTATTTATGGGCTTTTCATGCAAATATCCCTTCATTAATATATTATGCTGGGAAAAGTTTTGATTTCTTTTACTTTTTCTGGCCCTTTTTTATGCAGTGGTAAAAATACACATTTTGTACCTAAACTGTAACTTCTGTTCTTGAAAATTCCATCTTACATTTTTTTCTAGTACAGAAAACCACTTTGTAGGTCTGTGCCAGGATTCATGGCAAAAAAATTGGATTGTACCCTGCAAATAAATTCAGTGTTTTACCTATAACTTCATGCTTTATAAGAAAAAGTCTGACATTCACCAAAAGTCGTGTATAGTGCATTCACTTGAGTTTCATTGAACTGAGTTTATAGCCTATTCATTTTGGTTTCATAGAACTGAGTTCAGAGTTCTACATGCTTTAGTTTTCTTCCCAGGTCCTGAGGAAAACAAATGGAACAGAATAAGGAAGGGGAGAAAGCTCTCTGGATCTATCACTGAGAATTTAATGGATACCTTGTTGACTATATTGTAGTATATAGGAAAATTTAGTATTTTCTTAAACCTAAACACTTATCTAAGACCTAAACAGTTAGACACAAGAATGTGTGGTAATATCTGCCAAGTTATTTATTTACTATTGCTGATAATAATTCATCCTGGAGGTTAGAGTTGGAGTCAAGGATACATTTTTGAGCAGGATATAAAATGAAAATGCATATCAATTCAATTATTAAAATGAAGTGAGATATCTATCCAGGTGGACTTCTCTGAATCTATGTGTTCCCTCATAACTCCCTGTTAAGGTCTTACTGCTACATATCTACAGCAGGAGGTTACATGTGCAGGTAATCTCACTGATCGTCCCTTAAGCCAGAGATCATTCGAGGACCCTTATCAAGGCTTCTTTCCAAAGAGAGGTCCCCATTGCATCTACCCGTTTATTCTTATGAGAGAGTAGTTTTTTGGTCAGTTGTTCAGACTGAGTTATGATTTTGTGTCATTCTTTACTTAAATTATTATTATAATCACAAGATGCCAAATTCTCTTAATGGAACCTATATGAGGATTTTTATGGACAAATCAAATACTCTATGCTTACCTACAATATTTTGTCTCTTTGGTTGCTAAGGGCCTTTCTTTGTGGGCTGTATATCACAACCAATTTCTTAGGTGTCCTTGCTAAGGTTAACACAATGGGCACCTAATAATGTGGCCACACTCAATGCCACACTTCCATCATAATGAGGACTTTGGGTTTTCTTCCATGTCTTCAGGAAGGTGAAAGTGGGTAGGCACAACAGCTTTCCAAAGATTTTAAATATCAGTCAGTCTTTACATTGTAGATAGAGCTTGACTGCCAGAACAAACAATAAACCCTTTATATTCTGAATGCAGCCTGGCAAATCCCTCTGCATCTATGGCATTCTGTAGAATTGTGATTCATCTCTTGACCGTAGCTGATACGTGTTGAAATCTGTTGCTTAGGCTGGACTTCCTGCCAGGTCGCTCAATATGCAGCGGGCAAGCATCAAGGAACTGAAAAGGGCTCACAGCTTCCTTGGTACAGGTTTCGCTGCAAAACTGTCTAAAGATGACCAGCACATTAAATAGATTTCATATACTGAACAAACCCAGAAACTCTAAATTAAACAGAGTATTATTTTTGTAAAGAGCAAGGAAATTTCTTTAAGTAAAATTTACAAATCAATTGGTAATTCATTTACAGTTGCTTTCCAGTTATAAAATTGAGGATAGATTAATACTAGGCAATGCCATGCATGGATAAATTGCAGTCATTTGATTTGCACTGAATCTAGGCTTCTAAATGAGGGTACATTTCTGCTGAGCACTGATCTCTTTTTTTATTTGTCTACATGTTGATCTTCTAAAAGGCTGAATCAATACAGAGATTGATAACAAGGAGCTTGAGAAATTTATATTTATCACCTGAAACAAATGCTGAAATATGCTGAATAACTGGAAGATTGCCGTGTGCTACAAATCCCCTTTTTCCTCATTGCTGTGGCTGTTGCCATTCTTTTCAGGTGCGAAAAAGTATTCCACAAAATCTTTCAAAGTATTAGTACAGAAATTTTGGTTCCTAAATCAGTATGGAAAATTGTAGTTTCTTAAATAATTATTACAGAATGCTATTATGTACAATAGGATGATAATAAAAAGGTGGAATATAAATAGATATAAAAAATATAAAAGGCATATGTTTTTAATTAATATCTACAATTTTAATTATAGCTAAAATAAGTTTAGCATGTTTGAATTTTTTTTGTGCTTTATAATGATGCCAGTGCTGTAAGTTTGCAGTATAAATTATTAGAAGAAACTTTCTGATATAAATAATCAACATTCACTGTTGTATAAGCTTAATTAAACATGATTTTACTACTAAAATTTTGCTGAAATGCAGGTGTAACTAAAGGCAATATGAGATTAGGAAGTTCTGTGATATTATGCAGTACACATATGTAATGTTGTACTATTTTTTTCCTCCCAAATTAGGTTGGAAACTGTTATTTGTAACAAAATAATACACAATTGGAAATGCATATATCCAGCAATTTTTAATACTGGCTATTAATTTATTATTTACTTATTGATGCTACACATATATGCAGAAAGAACACAGAAATTTTGTTCTTTAGAGATTTTGTTCATGTGCTAAGTATACAATTTCAGAGATGTTTAAAAATTTGGATTATTTAAAATATGGTTTTAACTATTTCTCTTAGCAGCTCATAGAGTTGAATGTAAACATAACTATCTTTCTCTATCAATCATTTTCAAACATTTTGATTCTCCCAAAATTGTAATGTTAAAATTGTAATATGCCAGAAATATCCTCAAGTTCACTGGTGCTTTAAGACTGTCAATCATTATGAAGCAACCAAAAAACCTTCTTTGTTCTCTTTCTGCTATATAAAAACATATCCTAATGTGATCACTAGTCATTCTTGTATGGTGCTTTTCATTGCCTGAGAATCCAAACTAGAATAGTGGCATTTTCTTTACTTACTAGGGACATAAAATTCATTACAAGTGCTAATTTTATAGGGTAAGATGGCCCAACCATGTATTAAGCTCATTGCTTTGTATCTGAAACAGATGTTGCCACAAATATCATTGTTGTGCTGCATGTCTCTTTTTTCTCTCTGATATATGCCTGTGAGTTCCTCTATTTTTTTTATTTCTTTCCCATGTATTTTTCAAATGAAAGACATCTGTCTAATAATAACAAAGATTTCTTAACAGCTAAATCTCCATTTGCAGTCAGTGTAGCAACTTTTCCCCCTTTGTTAGCTGTGAGTGTCAACATTTCCTTCTACAGCAGCATAAATTGCTGATTTCTAGCATATGGGCACGGAATGCCAGATACGTTGTGGCTTAGCTGAGGCATTAAAGAAATCTCTCAGTGTTGCCAAATGCTGATGCTTCCTAGGGTAAAGGAAATGAAGGATGTGAATTTAGTGTTAGAGAAATAAAAGGAGAATAATATTTGGATTTTGGTAGTATTTGAGGAAAAAAAAAAGAGAGAGAGAGAAGAGGAAAAGTCCTAGCTTGCCACTAGCACTTGTTATTCCACATGCAGTGCCAGGCTGGTATGGAGTACAGCTGAGCCCTTTTAAAATGTAAGTACAATCCTCAAGAACTGCATCAAAATAACAAAACACATCACATGTTATAAATGAGTGAAAACAGAATCTCTAAGTGTAGAAAAGACCATAAGAAATGCAACCTAACTTCGTGAAAGGTAGAAAAAGATGAACTGTATTTTTACAATCGTGTGTTGTCACTTTAAAAAACCCTTCGTACTGGACAGTCTAAATGTGCCCTACCAAGTTTGGCTCATGTAAGTACACTAAATAGGAGCCTATGACACAGAGTACATTGTTTAAAGACTACTTCAGGATGGTTTAGGGAGAGGATGATATAATCTAAATATGTGATAAAAAGAGATTACGGGTACATATAATATTGCACACTGGCAGGCATTCCTATCATGTCATATCAAAGTCTAGCAAAATGTTGAAAGTTAGAAATGTTATCTAGCATTAGCAGGCATTTAAGGAACGTCTCTTGAATATTTCTAGCATAAAAAAGTATTTCATGTGATGTAAATGAATGGTAATTTTCTGACTTTAAAAGAGAACTGTGCCAGTATATTTCAGCATTCTGGACCCAATTCTGCAAACATGGAGATGCTTTCAATTTGCTCTGCCTGCCTTCCCGCCTTAGATGGCTGCGATTGCAGCGAAATTAATCCATTTAAAAATCTGCGGCTTAAACTTAAGGATTTTCAGTTTTTTCCCCCTCTCTTTTTTTTCTTAGAATATCAATAAGTTCCAATTGAAGAGCGGATTCTTTTGCAATTCAGGCATGTGCCGGCGATAACGGGCGAGTTGGCATGAAGAGAGGCAGAGATGGATTAATTATGCAGAGAACATGGAAATTCTGCTTATCATCGGCTAGCAAAGGAGCCCAGCTCACATAATCAGCAAACGAAGGGAGAGAAAAAAATAACAATGCAATGGCACCTTCCAGCCCATCATCAGGATTTTTTCTACCCCCTTGTAATTAAAAAATAACATACACTTATAGCCCTATCTCCTGTGCAGGCAAGGAGTGGATGTCCACAAAATAATTGCAGCGGGATATTAGAGCTGGGAACAAGGGCTGTCCATTCCTAGTATCCCTTACTCTCTCCCTCCCTCTTTTCTGGCCTCTCCTAGGCACTTTCCTTCTCTCTGCATTCAGAATCAGATGAATGTCTCAGGTGACATCCTATCTCAGTGTCCATAAGTCCCAAATCTCACCCTTATCAAGATTCAAGCAAACATATATATGATAAATATTTGAAGTGCTGAAGCGGTGGGGTTTATCCTGATCACCTATGAGCTATCTGCAGAAAATCACTTTGATGAAAACCTTTCCAAACCATCTTTCTGAGTTACAAAATAGGCTGATTAAGAGGATTTTTTTTGTTGCTGTTGCTATTTCACTATTTCTCAAAGAAGATCATGCTACCTGTAAAGTTTGGGTTTTTTCTTTTGTCTCATGCTTTTTTAAATACAAGGTAATAAATAAAGGAACAGATTTATTGTTCAGATAAAATTATGGTTTTCTAACAAGGTTCAGTAGCAATATATTTGAAAAGACTGATATAATAAAAGAGAAGAAATCTGTTTCTTGTAAAAAAACCCAGATTGATTCTATATTTATTATTGTTCATTTTACTAATGGCATATCTCATGCAGAATAAGGTGCAGACAGTATATTTTACAATTTTTCTGCATAGACAGCCGATTTTACAAATGTGTTTTGCTGCCTTTGTAACCGTCTGCTATGTTGCCCACTGTTCCCTATAAGTCATGCTCCCAGACTTCCGGAGCCCTGATGTCCCTCCCCCCAGAGCCATTGGTCAGCAATGGAGGCCAAACACAGAGAATGAAGCCCAGAATGATAAAAAATTATGCAAGTAGGAAGGGAGAGCAGTAGGCCAGGATTATAAAGCTGGCTGTCTCTGGAAATTTAATTTATTCATTGAGTTCCTCCAAAGCAGGGGACCAGTGTGGGGCGCAGTTTGCACACCAGTAAATGAGCTCCTGGGGACTTTGATGATAACTGATTCTCTACTAAGTTTGTAAAAATTTTTAATCCCAATTCAGAAACAGTGATGAAGCTGGAACTTAAAAATCTGATTCCATTGCAAAGTTATGCATGAAAAGCCAGTAATAAATTTTCATCAGTATCCTTAAGAGAAGAAATGCATTTACAAAACTGGCATCTTAAAGACAAGACACTGTTCCAAACTCTGCTCTGAGGCTCCATAGTGTAAATGCAGAATAAATCCACTGAGCTCATTACATTATATAATCAAAGCAGTGCTAATGTATATGTGCACACATAGTTACACACGGTTTCGGAAAAAGGTTCAACAGGGTGAAGCTTATGCTATTTGTTTCAGCAGTACAAGACCCTGTCCAAAATCCTGCGTTAAAATTACTTCAGTGTGGTTTCTTTGTTTGTTTTAAATGAAATTGGAACAGAGCAGCTCTTAGACATCACAGCTCTTCCAGCACTGCAGGGGTGCAGCAGCAGCAGCATATGCACTCCAGGAAAAATCACTTCTAGCCTGAGAAATCCCCTTGTCCAATTGTTCTGCATCCCAGCCACTTCTCCCAGTGCAGATGGCAGCTAGGGGCATGTAGATTTCAGTGTTCCCACCTGGCCATTTTGTGAATAGGAAATTATCTGAGATCTTCAACCCTTCAAGCCACAGCAGTACTTGGGAGTAGATTGACTCTGGGATTCATTTCACTATCCCCATACTTGCCTCAAGCTTCGTGGGAAAGTGCTCTGGTCACACTGCTTAAGCATCAGAAGGAAAAAGCTAGGACTGGGAGAATGAAGAACCACCCCATGTAGGAGAAGATTAGATTCAAAAATGTCTAAGGAACCTGAAGGTGCACAGGACCATAGGACTTGATGAGATGCATCTGTGGGTCCTGAGGGAACTGGCAGAGGAAGCAGTTAAGACCCACTGACAGGAAAAGGGGAAATGTAACCCTCATTTTTAAAAGGAAAAAAATGAAAGATCCGGGAAATGACAAGCTGGTCATTCTCACCTCACATAGAGCAGATGCTCCTGCAAACTGCTAAGGCACATGGAAAGCAAGCCAGCATGGCTTCACTAAAGGAAAATTGTGCGTGGCAAATTTGATGGCCTTTATGACAGGGTTACAGCATCAGTAGATGAGGCAAGAGTGACTGGTATTGTCTATCCAGACTTGTGAAAAGCATTTGCCCCATCCCACACAACATCCTTGTCTCTAAACTGGAGAGACATGGATTTGATGGATGGACCACTCATGGATAAGAAATTGGCTAGACGATTGTGCTCAGAGTTGCCACCAATAGCTTCATGTCCAAGTGGACAGACTCTCTTACAAGAAGAACTTCAGGATATTGGTTGCTGAGAAGCTCAATATGACCTGTCAATATGCACTTGCAGCCCAGAAAGTCAGCTGCATCCTGGGCTGCATCAAGAAGAGTGTGGCCAGAAGGCTGAGGGAGTGGATTCTTCCCTTCTGCACCAGTGAAACTCTGCTTGGAATACTGCATCCAGCTCTTGGGCCCCTATCAGAAGGACATGGACCTGCTGGAGCAACTTCAGAGAAGGGCCATGAAGATGATGTGAGGGATGGAGGTCCACTCCTATGAAGATAGGCTGAGACAGTTGGGGATTTTCAGCCTGAAGAGAAGGCTCTGGAGAGATGTCAGATTGCCTTTGCAGTACCTAAAGGGGGCCTATAACAAAGCAGGACAGGTGCTGTTTACAAGGGCATGTAGTGGTAGGACAAGGGGTAATTGTTTTAAACTGAGAGGGTAGATTTAGATTAGATATTAGGAAAAAACTCTTCTGTGAGGTTGGTGAGGCACTGATTACCCAGAGAAGTTATGGATGCCCCATCCCTGGAAGTGTTCAAGACCAGGCTGGATGGAGCTTTGAGTAATCTGTTCTACTGGGAGATGCCCCTGCCCATGGCAAGGAGGTTGGAACCATGATGACCATTAAGGTCCTTTCCAACCCAAACCATTCTATGAATCTATGGTAGCAGCCTTACTGTATTTACAGAGGACACACAGGCAGTCACACCCTGATGGCAGCCCTGTTGTAGCAGTAGCTGTTTAGTGTTGAACGAAATTTTTTTAAAAAGCAGAAAAAGAAAGGGAAAAAAATAATTGAGATGATAGGTCCATAATCACAGGAAAACATCAGAGGTACAGCCCCTAGAAAAACTAAGTACCCTCTAGATTATTGATGTCTATCCATTAGATTGGAGCTAGTAATTAGTAACAACTTCATTGCAGAGGCAACAGCTGGTCACCTGGCGAGGTATTGTTTATGAGTAGAAGAAATCATGGTGAGAATCTAAACCAGCTACCCACGTTGTCCTTGAGCCTATAAATAGATCTGCATAGCCAGGAGTATGTTCATGCAGAGATGCAGCTACAAGTTCACTTGGCAAGTTCCATCTTTAGCAGTTCCTGGTATTAAGCAGGCTTTTGTTGCTCTGCTGTGATAGAAACTTTGCATAGAGCACATACTTCTATAATCTTTTACATTTCCTGAAAACAAGTTTCAACATCTTTCACAATAGGAGGCAGATAATAGAATTCTCAGTAACCGTAACAGTAAATGGATTTGTAATCTACCCATGATTAAAATTATTTTCATCACGAAGCAGAATTCTCATTATTGCCATTTTAATATTATCAACTATAAAGTGTCTCAGTGATTGATACTATAGACAGCAAACCCCTATATTATGGTAATTAAATCTAAAATGAATCAGCCATCCTTATACGTCTTAGTATAGCACCTGATTATTTAAAAACAATTATATTCTGGTGTCACCTAATGGGGGACACTACTTTAAAAAATACACTGGAATAAGAACTGCTCAGGGTCAAAAAGTTGAACCATAGGTAAAACAAAACAAACAAACAAAAAGATAATTGTTCCCAGTTTTAAATAAAGGGGATTTCAATTTGTCTAGACTTTTGGTCTAATCTTTTTATAAATTCTAAAACCTTTGTATAAGTCTGATAACAGATACCCAAAATGCAGGCATCTCTTTGTTCACAGTATTTGCATGACTGTGTGCTTGTATAGGCCTGCAAGAGAGGAAAAAAACAAAATCCTTTCCCTTTAAATGTATTTGTTTTGTGTCTTTGAAGGAAACCAAGTAACTGCAAGAACAAAATTAAAATCTCCCCTTTTCAAAAAGCCTCCTCTCCAAGTTTTAGAATGAGAGTTTAGTGCTGTCTTAAATTCGGGCTAGCTCATGGATTAGTAGCTCTTCAAGACATGTCAATATCTGAAAATGCTAAACTTGGTAAAAATATTCTAAAAAAAATAGTTGGCCACCCTTACCATATAAGATGATTTTACTGGGACAGGAACTTCTCAACCATAAGAGCATTTATACCTTTTATCCCCTTAATCTTCAGTTGTTTTCAGTGCATTTTACCACTGCCTGCTCTTACAAGTGACTTTTCATTTTGGTGAAATTTTAGTACAAAAAAATTCTTTAGTGCCTCTGTTCATTTGCAGATTTCACCAGGCTTGCAAAAGCACACCTGTTGTGCTGTCTGGATTTCCTTTTCTGATCATAGGCTTCTGACAAAGAGGGGGGAAAAGAAAGATTTTTATCAAACACTCTTCACCGGACAATGAATTTTCTTCACCATTTGAATGTATCTGTGGAATGCCTGAGTGATTCATTACAGCAGATTCTGAAGTATGACAATGGGCCGCAGAAATGACTGATGGTATCTTTTTCCTGATTTCATTTCCCTGATCCTCTTCATCCCTTGGCCTGTGTACCTCGATTAATTAGAAACCAGGGATTTTCACTCATCAGCTGATGGGTTTCATGCTCCACTCTGTCACAAATCTGCTGCTTGCACTATCTCTCTTACAGCTGGTGGCTGCTTTAAAAACTTTCTTTTTTCTTTTTTCTTTTTTTTTCCCCTTTTTTGAAGCAGTGCTTTGTGACTACAGGTTTAGGCCTTTTTAAGATTCAGACATATTTTTAAAAAGAGATTAAAAATTAAAGTAAAGAAGATTCAAAATCTCTGATTAAGTTAATCCCTATCCAAATGATACTTGTCCAAAAATGAACTTTTTGAAGAGATAATAATGTAAATGTTTCATAGCTCTCAGCTTTCCAAGTTCTTTTTTCAAGATATAATAATTGAAGTATTATGCAAAGGATGAAAGTATATAAATATGATTTTTGTGAAAAAGGCCCATACGCTCAGTTCACATGCATTTTAGTCCTGCCTATACTATATTGTTAAGCCAATTGCATTTCAGATTTCACTTGTATGAGGCACCTTATAATAGGATCCTGCAATAAATCATTGAACCATTATTGTTTCTGGAGGAAATATTTCATAATTGAAAATATGCTGCCCCTTAGGGTATATACCAAATTAAAGTCACATGGTGATATAATCCCTAAGGAAACAAACCATAATTAAATAGTATTTAAAATGCAGAATATTTTGCAATAAAAATCCCCCTCAGAAACTTAAAATAATGTGTGAATCACAGACAACAAACATATCAATTATGTCTACCATAGAAAATGTAACCAGTGCTATTTTACTTTCTTATCATTATGTATACCCTCCCAGAATTTTTTCATTTAATTTCTTCATTTAATATATTTTCAGCATTAAAACAGGTTTTTTTTTTTTTTTCTGTTTTTTTTTTTTCTTTTCCCCTATGTGAGCAAGAATCAGAAGCAGCATAGACTTTCTGGAATTTCAGACTTTGTGGACCCCATGTGCTACTAAGAGGGGCAATGCAGAGCCATAGACATCCATATCTTTTGTTTTCATGGTTATAAATAGAGAACAAGTTTATAATATAATTAAACTTGATTATGATTCTTTAAGCTCCTGTATTATTGATTGATGGCCTAGGTATAAAAGTATACATACAATATCCCATGATGCCGCCTTTTGCCAGGCAGTAATTTTCTCAGGCAAGAATATTTTCTCTTTATTTTTTCCTCGGTTTTCCTTTTGTCTCAAAATAAATGTCAGTTGTGTAGACTTGAAAAACCAAATAAAAAAAAATCAACATTTCTGTCCAATTAAAAATTAACTTTAAAATGTTAATTGAATTACTTTAATCCACTAATTTTTATGGTTTCTTTCTACATTAATTGTCTGTCATTTTTTGCTTATCAGTACTAGGGTGCTCTGACAAAGCAGCTTCCAGAAGATAGCCAGTGCAGAGAGGATCTTTGTTACCCTGAAGGAATCTGCAGCAGGTCAGTCATACAGTGCCCAGCTCTCCAGCTGGAATGCTGTGCCCAGCTCTGGGGTCTCCAGCACAGGAAGGACATGGACCTGTTGGAGCAAGTCCAGAGGAGGCCACCAAGTTGATTAGAGGGTTGGAACACCTCTCCTGTGATGAAAGGCTGAGAAAATTGGCTTGTTCAGCCTGGATAAGAGAAGACTTCAGGGTGACCTAATTGTAACCTTCCAGCACCTGAAGGGAACCTACAAGAAAGAAGGAGAGGGACTTTTTACAAGGGGATGTAAATGGATATATAATATGGAATAGAACAAGGGGGAATTGTTTCACACTGAAAGATGGTACACTTAGATTAGATATGAGGAAAAAATTCTTTACTGTGAAGGTGGTGAGGCACTGGAACAAGTTGTCCAGAGAGGCTATGGATACCCCATCCCCAGAAGTGCTCAAGGCAAGGTTGGATGGGGCTTTGAGGACCCTGGTCCAGTAGCAGATGTCTGTGTCCATGGCAAGGGGATCTAGATGATCTTTAACACCCATTTCAACTCAGGCCATTCTATGAATCTGTGATTCGGGTATATAACTGACTTTTCTGTTTCCCAAGGACAGACAGATTTTGCCTCCTGTTGCAGTACTACATTTATATGAAAAAAAAAAACCATCAGAAGTCATATCTTTGGGATTTTTTTCTTTGTTGCCATGTTGAAATTAGTTATGATGAGGACTAAAAATATTCAAAGTAATTCAATTTTTATGGGAGAGATTCTGCAGTCAGATGTTTTCAGCCCTTTGACACATTGGAAATCACATATTGTGTTTCATGGGAATTTGACCATAGACACCTCCTACTTTTTCAGGAGGAAAAAATGATATTATTTTAATTAGTCTTATGTGATATGTTCCTTGAAATCAAGTATAACCTGTTGTAACTAATCATCCATATAAGTCTTCTGTCTTCTCTATTTTGTTGTCTCATTTATGCACTACTCCCAGCCAGCCAGTTCAGACTGCTAAACCATTTGTCTGTCTGAGTCATTATTCTGAATGTCTTTAAAAGACCGCTCTGTTTGACCACACCCAGATCAAGCTTAGCTTCCTTTGATTAACCTTATTCTTCACAGTTTTGCCACACACACCAGCTGCTACCCCTGCTTTCAGCTTTCTCTGCTGCTGTTGCTGGTGGGAGAATTGACTTCAGGACCCATCCCATAGGCACCTTCATGTGGTGCAGCCACTAATAGCACCTTTCTCAGTCCTCAGTCATCAATTCCCCAATGTGTTTCCATGTCTAATTCAACATGATAATTCTCCAGATTCACTGAGGTCTTCAAACTTTATCTGCTATCTAAACTCAGGGTGGAAATGGAATCATGAATTGATGTCATTTTGAATTATTCCATTGAGAGTGTTTCCATTGAGAATATGGATTTTCCTTGTGTTTTAAGTGTTAAAATGTGCGATAAATAGAAGTGCTAACCAGTCTGGACAAGCTGGATCGATGAGCTGAGGCCAAATGTATGAGGTTCAATAAAGCAAAGTGCTGAGTCCTGCACTTTGGTCACAACAACCCCCTGCAGTGGCACAGGCTGGGGGCAGAGTGGCTGGAAAGCTGCATGGCACAAAAAGACCTGGGGATGCAGAATGTCAGCAGCTGAACATGAGCCAGCGTGTGCCCAGGTGGCAGAGAAGACCAGTGGCACCCTGGCCTGTATCAGCAATAGTGTGGCCAGCAGGACCAGGGCAGGGATTGTCCCCATTACTGGACCCTGGTGAGGCCACACCTTGGTGCTGTGTCCAGTCCTGGGCCCCTCAGTTCAGGAAGGACATTGAGGGGCTGGAGTGAGTCCAGAGAAGGGCAGTGGAGATGGGGAAGAATATATAGAATAAATCCTATGAGATGTGGCTGAGAGAGCTGGGCTTATTAATCCTGGAGAAAAGGAGGCTTGGGGGTGGCCTTCTCCTTCTTTACAACTCCCTCAAAGAAGGGTATAGCCATGTGGGGATTGGCCTCTTCTCCCAGACAAGAAGTGACAGGAAAGGCAGATATTGCCTCAAACGGTGCCAGGACAGGTTAAGGTTAAAGATCCATTAAATTTTTTTCACTGAAAGGGTGCCTAGGCATTGCTATGGACTACAAAGGGATTTGGTGGAATCACCACCCTTGGAAGTGTTCAAGAAATGCCCAGATGTGGCTCTTAGTGCTATGGTTTCGTTGACAAGGTGGTGTTTAGCCAAAGGTTGGAATCAATGATATTGGAGGTCTTTTCCAGCCTTAATTACTCTGCTCCTATGATTATATTATTTTGGACTCTCAGAATATGTAGTTTTCCTGTGGTTCAGGATATGATGCTCCAGAACTCCAGCTCTTAAAAGAGTAGGCACTGCCAGTTGATGGCTTTGTGGATCTCAAGGCACATCTTACTTTCTTCTCTGACCAGGCATGCCATACTAAGTAAATAATTTACATTAGGGGCTTTTATTTATTAATTTATTTGTATCAGCTTTTATGTTCCTTCAGTAAGGAACAGATCTTTGTTCATCTTTACTCTGGTGCATATGGATTTAATTATTGAAATACTCTGCTTCAGGTTGCTGTAACCATTTACATGAACTACAGGCATTTGTATTTAGGACTCAAATTTTCCTGTATAGTCAAGTTAGGAGCTTTCAGAAGGCGATTTAGAACTCTAAAAGCAGCTGTATGGATGTAAAAAGGGTGATTATTCCTTCTCCTTCCTCCTGGTGTTGAACACAATGAGATTCTGATCCTGACAGCAACTTTCTGGGGTTGAGACAATAGTAATGTTAGAAAAAAATATAATAAATTTAACTGTCATTTGAATCTTGAAAAATTGTGTGTTACAGAAGAAGACTTTAAGAAACAGTCAATAAACTGAACATTTATTTTGTTGAATTGAACCCTGATGAACTGAAATCCCAATTATCATTTCATTTGTACCCTGAGATTCATTTCTCTGCAGATTTCAAAAGAACAGCGCTAGATCGGTATATCTCTCAGCCCAAGCTTACCAGTCATCATCAACACTATCTTTGTATTTGAAAATTAAAAAGTTAATTAAAAAGCAAGGATGGATAAGAATTTACATTTCTGATCAAAAAAGTTTTAAAAGTTTTCTCTTGCCATCAGACTTAGAAAAAAAAAGATCATGTGAAGCAATTTAACCTGTTTATTAAGAAGTAGAACTTTCTTAGGGTAGGCAACACCAATTTGCTTTTATACAGAGACATTATTGTCTGTATTTTTCTTTAAGCTCAGAAAGACATCATCAATAGCTCCTTTTCCAGGTTGCCTAATTCTGAGATTACAGGTGAATAAAAATGTGAACAAAGGAGCTTTTTGCACTGACACAGAGAATGTTTTGAAAGGATCCCCAAAGGCAGTCAAGTGGTACCATCAAAGTACAAGACAGAGAAGTGACCTCTTGAGAATAACACAGTAGACTCAAAATGTGGGACAGGAACACTCTTTCCAACATGGATTTTAATTTTGTTTTTGATAAAGACCCATTGCTTATGCTAACTAAATCTAATCAACTTGAAAATGTTCCTGAAAACATTCATTGCAGTGCCAAGACATAAGCAAACTCCTCCAAAACAAGCATATATGGTCATGTTTCTATTTTGCTTGTCTACTGTGAACAGGTTGGATCAAGGCTGCTTTCCCTTTGGAAGAATCTGATGTTTTAAGGGACAGAGCTCTGTTACACTTGTCTCTAAGTCCACTGCCAAGATGGCAGACTCCTTCACTGTTTGCCTTGTTAGAGCCACAACTGAAAGGGACACAACATCCAAATTCACAGATTCACAGAATATTCTCCGTTGGAAGGGACTCATGAGGAACATCAAATCCAATTCTTAAGTAAATGGCCCATATAGAGATTGAACCCACAACCTTGGGCTATTGCTTCTGCCATTAACATTTCTGCTCAGTAGGGAGTTCAAGCTGGTCTGTGTCACACCAGTGCCAAGCAGAACCATCAAAAAAGAGATGTTTCAAATGCCTGTGCATAAAAGTGGCATTGGTCAGAATGGGGGGAAACAGGATTAATAACAGTGAAGCCAATCAAAAATTGGGCACATGTAAATCCACAATTTTTGGTAAAATTCATTTGCCATATTCTGAATTCTGTTTTATAAATTTGATGAAGTACTCATTTTTATCAGAAACAGTAAAACCTTAGAAATTCACAACACCAGCAGTATTTCTCAGAAGAAAAGTATCTGGTGCAATCTTAGTTGGACTGCCTACACAGATCGTGGACACTTGAAAAAAGGAGTCCACTTTTCAAAGGAGTCCACTGTGAAACAAGGCAAATTTTCCCTTGTTATAACCTTCATCCAGCAATGTAAGTCTTGAGGACTTTCTGAGCCAAAAGAGGGATCTGCTTCCTTGAGCTTGACAATTCTAATAGAATTTTCTCATTGAAAAATGTGCCTAATTGCTTTCTTCAACAGACTAATACAACAGGCTTCCACTATATTCTTGTTTCACCCAAATTTAGAACTGACTGTGTGAACTGTGTAAAGAACTTCCTTCTGTGTAAAAATTTGCATGAATTTTAATTGATAAAAGTTCTTCTGCTACATGAATAGTGAATAAACATTCTCCTTTCACTTTCTATGTCTTTCATGATTTCATGGACATTAATTTATGTTTCCCTGCACCCATTCCTTTCCCAACATGAAAAGTAATTTTCTATTTATTCTTTTGTCATAAAAAGTTGGTTTGTAATTTTTTCTTGTCTCTACTTTTTCTAGTTCTATTGCATAATTTTTCAATTTAATAACTCATTGTTTGTTTTATTACATTTTTATTTTATTTTATTACAATTTCCAAATTACTCACTGTTTAATATGGAATGCAATGGCACACTTTTTGCTTTGAACTTTGTTTCCTAATAATGATTTTTTTTTTGGTTATTGCTAAGGAAATGATGTTTTCATATAAATTTTGTAACTACAAGATTTTTTTCTTGAATGGCAATAGATAGTTTATAGCTTATATTTTTTTTCTTATTTACATAACCTTGTGTTCATCACTATGAATTTCATCTGCCATTTTATTTCTCGTTCACAGTGTTGTGACATCCTCTACAAGTCTTCTCAGCTTTCATTTTAAATAATCTGAATAATTTTAGACCATAATTTCTGTACCAAACAGTTTTCCACTGCATTGATAAATATATTAAATAACCAAGTCTCTGTACTGATCTGTAAGGAGCTCCAGTGTTAACTCCTTTGCACTGTAAAAAATAACTATTAATTTCTGCTACTTTTAGATTACTTAAAACCATGAGAGTCCAGATTTTTATAATCCTTTGTTGGAAGATTTTTTTAGTGTTCAAGGTATGCTAAGAGAATTTGGTCATTTTTATCTATCTATGTTCACTGACTCCACAAAAGAACTTTCCTGTAAGTTACTGACACATGATTTCTCTCTGCAAATTTCCTATTAAAATTTTCAAATTTTATCTAATAATAATAATTACCTTAATGATATCTTTTTAAAAGTGTCTTAGCCTCAAGAATATCTTTATAATAAGATGCGACAATTCTTTACTATAGCATTCTATCAACTTGCTCGGTGTGGAATAGAGATACAAGTTTGCAGTCTACCAGAACTTCTTGAAAACATTACATTTAAATAGGCATCATGTCTAATAACTTTTTCCCTCTGATATTAATCTAGAATCTATATAGTAACTAATTAATGATATGATAATAGTATTAAATTTTATATTTGAGTTAATTCAGAAATAAAGGATAATGACTTGCTAACACTAATTTTATTAATTTGTTCCAATTCCTAAGAGATCATTTTGGATATGTAGACAGAGCTTTTGTGAAGCAGAGTCACAAAATCCAAATTTTCCCTTTTTGTTGAAGGGTTTGGATGACTAAGCAGAGAAACTAACTTCCCGGGGCATTAGAAGGGACTACTGAACTTTCTCTTCTGGTTGAACAAAAAGTGTAGGTCATATATATAATTTCCCCTGAAGGAACTAAGATTTATAGTTGAAGAGCTGCATAGTGTATGCAACCTGTGGTTCCACACACACATTCCCTGTATGAATTAGGCTAGTGCAGCTGGTTACATCTCATAAAGGCAGTGAGGGGCCAGGATGAAAATTTTTTTCATCTTAAAAAATGTGAATAATATCTAGAATTTACACAATAACATTCAAATTTAGAGACAAGAAAAGCTGGCACAAAAGAGTGGAAGATGAACTGTGGGAAAATATGATTCTGTATTATTTTATAGTTCCTTTTTGTGTGTAGTGCTCAAAGTTCCAGCCTAATTTCTTTTCTGACAGAATAACCTGGATGATACACTAATCAGCTCATCTTCAGCTTTTCCTTTTTCATCTCCTAAGGTGAGGCTAAACTTAGCCATAAATATGAATGTGGGTTTTGAAACCTGATTTATTTTAATTTCTTGCATAAAGGTTCTGTGCATATATAGTCAGACTAAAAGTTTAATTCTACTTTTGCAAAAAATTATTTTATAGCTAAAATCAAGGAAAAGCATGTGACACAAAGATTAACATAAAATATAATTTAAAATAACACAGTTAATTTCAGTAATACAACATTAGTTTTGCCACCTTTTATTAGTATAAGTAAGTCAGCATCTTGGATAATACTGTAAAGTTTTCCCAACAATTTGCAACAGTTGCAATTTATAATATCAAACCTAACAGTACCAGAAAATGTCCTGGTGTAATAAACTGCGATAAAAATAAAACCATACCCAAAATATTTGGGCTTAACTACAGTTATTTTTTAAAATATCTTTAAGCATCCTGCTGAATGCATTCACAGAAATTTGTCTTGCCAAGTACTATTACTTGTCTTAACAATACTCCTGCCATCACACAGTTGGAGAAAAGATGGCAGAAGAGGAGCCTGATCAGCCTTGGACACACTCTTCTAAGCCCTGAAAATTTTTTGAAGTGAGAGAAGAGCTGACCATAGCTTTTCCTTCACTAGAAGGGCATGACATGGAGCAGATGAGAAAGGCTTTCCCTCTGTTTCCTGTGGATGCTACAAAGGTGTAGTGAGAGATGTAGATCATAGGATAGGCCTGGCACAGGATCTAGGAGCCTGCTGCACCCATGAGAAAATAAGTATGAGAAACCTCTGTCCCACAAAGCTGTGCTGGGATTTCAGTAGTGACACCATAAAGTCTTCCAGCACAGAAGAAAAGCTGGAATTTCAAAGTATAAAATATTGAGTGAGCTTTTTTATCTTCACCTGCCAATTTTACACTGTCATGTTCAGCTATTAATTTTAAAGGGTTACAAATTATTTAGGCCCTTTGGAGACCTTATGTGATGAGCAGAATAAATCCAGGTATATCTATTGTTTACTTGCATCATACTGAATGAAATACAGTCTCTGTTCATGAAGTAAATGTGGCAGTAAATCAACTCCATTCCAACAAAACTCTTTTTTAAAAATTCCTTGCCGCTTTTGGAATTATTTTTTAACATCTGGCCTATCTTATATCTGCTTCACCAATCTAATGGTCTCAGTTTCAAAAGAAAAGAAATTTCAGTGAGATTCATTGGAAGATGACAGATGGATTCTCTCTTACAGCCCGAGACATGAAATTGCAGGTGACACCTGATATATGATAATAAAAGAGCACCCATCAAGGAAGCGGGCGCTGGCCTTTATTTCAGTGATGTCATGAGAACACAGGTGGCTTCCCTCTGCATCCCGGCCCTGCAGAGCAAAATGGTCTGCATTGTTAGCAGCTTACCAGGGGAACTTTTATCTTCCCATCTGTGGGGTCTCTGTTGTGATGATTTTGGAGTGAAGCCATCTTTTCTGAGAGTTAGGAGCAATTGGCTGCAGGGCTATTTATCCTGCACTCTGTTGTAAAGGCTGTCTTTTGGGGTTTGCAGTTGTCATCGATACTGGAACATGTCCTGGTCAGTGATTAAGAGACTATAAGAGAAGAAAATTAATTCCTCTGCACTGTTCAGCTCCCAAATACAGGTCAAGCCAGTCAAACCACAGTTTCGGCAGTTTAAAAACACCAGAAATCCTTTTTCTCCACCAGTACTATGTGTATCATATTTAGTAGTTTGAAGGAGTAACTAATTTTTAATATACTGGTATACTTTTACAGAGCTATCAGCTCAGGTTTAAAATCCCAGAATCACAAAACATGCTGAATAGGAAGGAACCGACTAGGATCATCGAGTCTAACTCCTGGCCCTGCACAGTCACACCATGTGCCTGAGTCTATTTCCAAAGCTGCTTGAACTCTGTCAGGCCTGGTTCTTTGACCACTTCCCTGGGGAGCTGTTCCAGTGCCCGACCACGCTCTGGCGGAAGAATTTTTATCTAATATCCAACCTAAACCTCTCCTGACACAGTTTCAGGCCACTCATGTTCTGTCACTGGTCACCACAGAGATGAGATCAGTGCCTGCCCCTCCTCTGCCCCTCATGAGTAAGTTGTAGACTGTGATGAGGTGTCCCCTCAGTCTCCTCCTCTCCAGGCTGAACAGACCAAGTGACCTCTGCCACTCCTCAAAGGGCTCACCCTTCACCATCTTTGTAGCCCTCCCTTGGACGCTCTTTAATAGTTTAATAACTTTATTTTATTGTGGCACCCAAAATTGCCCCCAGCACTGGAGGTGAGGCTGCCCCAGCTCAGAGCAGAGCAGGACAATCCCTCCCTTGCCTGGCTGGTGATGCTGTGCCTGATGTCCCTAGGACAGGGTTGGCCCTCCTGGCTGCCAGGGCACTGCTGACTCATGGTCAACTCTCCATTAACCATGATTTGTGTTGGAAGACTAACTATAATTTATCCCAGGAGTGAGGAAGATTTTATAGAAGTATAATATCTGCCCTGAAACATTCCTAATAACAAGGTATTTGTCATTTGCAGCCATCTTTTCAGTCATTCCTGGAAATGTCCATAACAAAACCCAAATCCTAAATCAGTCTTTGCTTGAAATGATGAGGCACTGAATTCCTCTGAGAAACCTGCAGAGTCTTTGCTGGCTTTTGGATATGACCAAAAAGATTCAGCTCTTAATGAAATTATATTGCAGGACAGTGCAGAGATTAATATTAAATTCACCAAGGTGCCAAATTTTCAAGGCTGCACCCCTAAAGTGTCCTTTTGCCTCAGACACCATTTTATGAATAAAGCCCCAGTTGAAAAACAGCAAGCCTTTGTCGTGAACACCACTAAGCCGCTCTCATCTCTGTGAAGGGATTAGTGGAATTGCTTTGATTACTCAGACTGAGGAAAAGGTGGGACCATGATCAGGATTGTACTGCTAGCCCACCTTTCACAACATCTTCAAAGAAACCAGAATAGCATGTCCTTTTCTTAATGCAAAGTACACAATACTGCTGTGATGGACTAAAACAGGCTGTATAAAATGAGTTTTGCAGCTAAAGTAAGCAAAGGTGCCTTTCTGATGGGATGCATGCTCTGTGAAATGAGCCTGCTTGTGACACAAAGACACATAAAGAGCTCACAAAAACAGCAGAAATCAACTGACAGCTGTGCCTCTGGTACAGACATGGTTAAACATGCCATCAAGAGTGGTCTGAAGGGTGACAGTAGCACAGCTTTGTGACAGTCCCAGTATGAATGTGTTGTCCAGTCACCCAAGATGGTAAATCATAACCTCATTTGCTGGCAACAGAAAGGCCTGTACATCAGGAGTTAGGGAGGAGTCACTTTGGAAAATACACCCAAGGGGAAAATGCATTAGCAAAATCATCAGTCTGAATAAAAGGAAAGAAATAACAAGGCTTAATGCTATGTATGGATCAGTTCAGCAAACAGGCATTATTGCTTAATACAAAGCACAGGGTGAGATTGTTCCTAACTTTCCAAAAGCTAATACCTCATTTTATTAATCTTACTTCATTAACAAGGACTTGTTAGCTTTCTCCTTGCAAACTATTAGTTTTTATGTTTCTATTGGAGAATGATATTTTTCCTTTAGCCCTCTTCCTAGTTAAGACTGCCTGCAATTCACACTTATGGCTTCAATATATAGAATATACCTTTATGGGTGTTCATCTACCATTTTGACTGTCCCTAAGATTGGTTGCTATAAAATGCAACAAGAAACCCTTCACTTACTTTGTTTTAACACCTTGATGATCATCATCTACTTTTTCCACTGTTGTCTTGCTTTTCCTTCTCATTGAGACCAAACTTCTTGTTCTATCTCTAAAAAACACATTTTCTTTAAAAACAGATTTCTTTCTCCCACCCGCATTCTGGCAGCCTTTGGGCTGAACAGAGTTTTCCCATTCACAAAAGTCTTGATACTTAGAAACATTCATGTTTTTCATACAAGCCCCCCCAAACAGGCCAGACAGACAAAATGGGCAGTGGACCAGTGATTCAGGAGGTTTCTGGTTATCTGGAGGAATTTGATTTTGCAATGACATCAGCTAGCTCTTCGAGGATTCTTGGATGAATCCCAGAGGCCCTATAGATTTGTAAAGATCCAGCTGGAGCAGTAGATCCTGCACAATTTCAGGTAAAATGGGAGTTGATCATTCTTGCAGACATGGTCCTCCAGCTCAGGGCACTTGAGATCTCTTTGGTCCATCCTCTGTGTTGAACACAGAGGCAGAGAAAGTGTTAAACACCTTTGTCTCAGGTCTTCCTGTTTGTGAGGTGATCATTCTCATCCTGTAATGAGCTGATGTTATTTTTCCTTGAGCTTTCCGTATGGAAACTGCTCCTCTTCAGTCTCAGCTTCCTTCAGTAAGCTTTTTACTTTTCCATCTACTGGCAGTAGCTACTAAACTCGTGCTGTTGCTCTGTTCACAGAACACTGGGAAGATCTGCAGTCTCCTTTGGGAAAATTGCCACAGTCCACACTCAGAAGAGCCAGGGTCCTGCTGTTTGTGTTTCAGCTAGAGATGGGAGAGGGGAGAAAGCAGAGCAGATGGAAGAAGCATCTCAATGATCAGAGCCAGAACACAGAGCATGACCTACCTGCCTGTCATACTCCTCCTTTTGGTGACCTCCCAATAGTAACTTTATGTTTCTGGCTATGGTAAGCCTTATTAAGAATGTGTTTGGAGTAGTATTTACAGTCTTTCTTACCAAGAATCAGGCAAAATGTTCTACTTCCAAAGTGTATGTAAGACTCTGAAAACTGTATTTTGGGGATGCTAAATGCAAGAATATGCCTTTCTTTTGATTGGTGCTGTTTTAAATGTTCAGTCTGCATTCACCAGTGTGGGCTTCGACATACTTGATTGTGTCATGATAATCAGGTTTTGACCAATTTGTGTCTTCAAAATATTGAAACTGTGATATTTTAACAAAAATATATCTTTTGAATGATTTACTTATGTGTTATTTCTCTGGTTCCCTGAAGAGTAGGAAAAATATTGTTTGTGTAAGTTCTAGCCCACTACAGCAAATACTATTTCCATAAAATACTTACACAAAATAAAAAATGATTTGGGGATGTTTTCATACCGGGGTTTTTCTTCCCATATACTTTCTGGAAGTGTCTTTTTATTGCCATGAACATCTCGTAAAGCATATTTTAATGTTGCATGCTCAACAATTGCAGGTATTTATTTTCCAGGAGCTTTCACATCAGAGGCACTGTATCTACAATTTCACACATCCAACTAGAGAGTAAAAAACAATTATATGAGTCTCCAGTGACTCATTGTAGCTAAGAAAACAACTGAAATAAGAAATTATGGAGAAACAAAAATTCACAAAAAATTGAGTGAACCATTTCAAACACAGATTAAAAGAAAGTATGCTATTTTCAACAAGCAAGTGGAGAGGCAAAAATATTGAAAAATTGATAAATAATGAAAATTATTCATCATTTATTGAAGGGATTTTTTACATGGTCTAAGAAGTTATGCTAGATATGATTTTCAAGAAGTTTTCCTTAGAGAGCTTCTCTTTGACAATGCTAGACAGTTAGAGGGCTACTTTTTTAACCTTAAAGGGAACAGGTTGTTTGTCATGAAGTACACACAAATGAAATCAGACCCATGTCCTGGAATGGAATCTTATTATCCTCCACAGTTTTTGCTGTGATACTAATTTTTCCTTTTTTTTTTTTTTTTTCCCAATCTGAAAGAGTAGTCTGGATTATTATAATTCTCATTTAGGGTCCAAGCTGTAAGCAAATGTAAGCATTTATGATGTCTCTATAACAACACCTGAGTGTGCAAAGACTGCTCTGTGCATGGAAATTTTTTGCACTAGGCAGTTCTGGAGAACTGTTGTTTTATGCAATAGTATCTAGTCATATGTGTGTCCAAGTTTTTCATTTAATTCAGCATTACACTTTCAAAGTGGCAGTGGACTATCTCAATCACTGCAGATTTTTTGGTCCTTGCTGTATAGGTAGCTTATGAAAATGGTTTTGCCTGATAAAGCAGAAAGGTATCACTGAATGCTGGAGCTCTCAGGCTGTGTCTTAATCAAAAAGCTGCTCACTTTATGGGAAAATTTTTATATTATGGCATAGATCTATAGTAGAAGATCATGTCTGAGCTTATGAATGAAATGTTAACTTTTCTAACTGATCTACTTACTCGCTATATATTCAATCTTGCTTTCACTGTCCTCTGAGGTACTTGGTAGACTAAGTCAGGATTGCAGGACAGAGAATTGTCCCTGGGGATCACTATGACTAAACTGAAAGCTTATATTTTTAAAGGGTTTGTGCTGTTGCAATATTTCTCCAACTTGTTTACATTCTGTCTGTTTCTGGGGCTAGGACTGGTAGTACTTCTTGTTTTGAATCCTGTAAGATTCATCCTGTTTTAATATTCTGTCTTCACTTTCTGACATATTTCTCAGAATTTAAACTTTGGTTTAGAAATGTAAGTTTTCCTGATGTGGATCTCTCTCAGACTGAATAAACTTTGGAAATATGAGCCAAAAGAGATTCCACTGTATCTCAGAAAAAGCACATGGTATCTCTTCAAGGGCTCCCAAGCCCCATTAAATTGTTCTGTTGGCCTTTCCTTAAAAGATGTAGTGCCCCTATCCTTGAGATGAGTCTTCCTGTCTTGCCTAAATTAATTGCCAAAGTAATTTGGATCAGATCACAGGCCGTTGAGAGGTGCAGTTTTACAGCTGGAGCCAGCAGCCATGCCTGGGCTGCAGGTTTAGGAGTTCTGTCTGCCTTGTGTGCCCAGCAAGAGCAGCTGGGCTGTCCCACGAGACCTTGGCTTCTACACATACTCTGTGTGTACACATCTTTATACACAGGAGGCATGAGCTGAAAATACAGACATTACAAATAACATCCCAACTGCATGTAGGGACCAAGCAGATCTTTGAACAAAGTCTGCTCTGAGGTGAAGGATTCTGAAATCAATCCTGGATGGGTACCAGAAAACAGTAACGCATACTTGTGTCAATCTTTCCATGCCTTCTGCAGATATTCCCCTTCTGTAAAATGAGCAAAATAATGCTCCTTCTCAGAAAAGGAGTGTGAAAACCTCCTGATGATGTCACTACTTATGGAGCTGTAGTATTAAGCACCATAACAAAGCTCATGAAAGAGTATGAAATTCTCTCAAAGAAATAACACAGGTCTTCACCAATGAAGGAACAGCAAATTGGATAGCTGCTCACCAAATACACAGTGGATAAAGCAGAAGATATGTAATCAAAATATCTTTTCAATAAAGACATGAATTGTGGTGAAAGAGGAAATGTTAACATTTTACTAGTTTCTGCTAAGGGTCGATGTGCCACCTCATATTAAGCTACCCATCAATTTATTAATTTACCAATAAAGTAAGATTACTCTGAGCACTGTATATTGTTTCATATTACTTAGATTTGCTTTTTACCTCTACTTATCTGTGACATTTAATTGTTTCATTATATCATCACTTTCCTCTTGAAACAGCTATAGACAATGTGTTCCTTAAGTTTTGAGTTAGTTCTACCAGACTAATTCTCTACATCACTATGAGTAACTTTGATTATATTTCACATAAAATATTTAATCTGATGCCACAGTCTCACAATATTCAGCTGAGATTCACTCACTAAGGTCCATCATCCATTGAGCCAGCTAGTTCATTCTCTCCCTATTTTCAAATTGCAAAGTCTTTTCAGAAAATTCTTGCCTTTCAAATTACTGGCTAATACTGTAGCAGCAAAGATAAACTTAATAAAATAGATTAAATATGAAAAATATAATTATGTTTTAAATTAAATGTAAATGTTTAAAAATATAAAACTTTGTAAATGTGTTTTTGCATTTTGTACTGAAACCTCCCGTATATATGTATAGAGCAATTGCCCACACATAAAACTGTCTCACAAATTTCAAAGTAATAGTTTGTGTAATTATATTGAATCAGAAGGGTCCTGTTACTTTGTTCATAGCTGGGAAAAAAAGCTTATGTAATACTGAAATGAAATGTTATTACAGTCTCACTTACTCATTCTTGGAATTGGCTTAGTGATTACTTCAACATCGACATCAGTGAAAAACATTTGACATCTGGCCTAGAAAATCAGACAGCAGACCACAGAGACTTTGATTAAAAAACTTCATGTAATTTTCTCCAATCAGTAAGCTGGCCTATTCTTTTATTAGAATGAAGGCTTCTCTCATCACCTGCAAATTTCTAGAAAGACCTCAGAAAAAAAAGGGGGGAAAAAGCAGTTCTACCACTTTTATAATAAATTTCCATTCCAACAAGCAATTGCACAGACTGAAGAGAGCATTGGTTCCACTGACAAATTGTTCTCTTCTGTTTGCAAAGGGTCAAACATCTGATTTCCACAAGGGCTTTTTTGCTATTTATTCCTTTATCAGAGTTTACTATTTCATCCTTCTCTGTTTAATGATTCCTTCAGGGGTTTTACACAAGATTCAAACCCGTTTTCTGGAAAAATACAGCAAAATGTACCAGCTTTTTCATGTTCTTTGTATGTCACTGAATAATCCAAGCTAGGAATGATATGGGCCACTTATGATCATGTTTTTATATCCTTCTCCAGAGCACAACCACTCTCATAAAAAACAATGAACCATTAGCACAGTATTACAACATACATTCAGAAATGAGCTGCACTGCAGTACCATCATGAATTAGCATCTCAGGCTGAGATTTCAACTCACGACATGAGAGCAAGGCATCAATGAAGTCATGCAATAAAAATACTGCAGTAATGAACCCCCCACCCTGACTTTCCTCTGTGAGTCAATTTTCTTCAATGAAACTGGATAATTAACTTATTTTCAACAAGCTAATTTCAGTGTATCTGTTTTCAGCTCCAATAGTGTTGCTGAAGCCATTTCAAATGCAGTACCCCTTCTGTCTCTGTTTTGGTGAGAACAAAGTCCTTGCTAATATAATGCTACAGTAGATTTGCTTACCTCCTAAGAACAATGAGGTATGCTGTAAAATATGATACTCCTATCAAAACATTCATAATCAAATCCCAATAAAGTTACAAAGCTGGAATAGAAAGGAATTATTGTGTTTCCCTAAACTGAATGTCACAGTGTAATCCTTATAAAAGGTAATGATCAAAAAAGTCTTGAGAGAAAAACTGTTACAAGGAGAGAGAATAAGCTGGCTCCTGAAAACAGAACATGAAATCCCTCTACCATTGTAAACTGAGGACAGTTTTTAATGATGTGCCTTACAGTTTCTGATCATAATCAATTATATTCCAATGCAGACGAGTTTCTCTCACTCCTGTTGGGTTTTGTTAGAAGCAATCGTTAGTTCGTCCTGTTTAACATAGACCTTTAATTGTACAACAGGTTGATACCTCTGCTATTTGCAGTCATGTTAAAGGAATAAAAAATTTCCTTTATGAAGATGTGCCTAACAAGCCAAACACAGCACCTCAAAACATATAACAATATAATATTTACAGCATAGAGCCTTTTTTCCTATATGTAGGGAAAGAACAACCTGCTTGCTATCAGAGCACAAATGTTGTGCACAAATGATCACTGCATTCTGGCTATATTCTGTAATTCCTTCTTTAACTTTAACTACTATTGTAAAACACCATGCTTAATTTCCCACTAAAGCATTAGCATATGACTATGAATTTCACAGAATAGAAAACCTGTTTTTATGATAGATATAACTAAATCTCATTCAGAAAGATATTGAATAGGATCTATTGCCCTGTTATCCAAAGTCTTGTTACTCAGGTTTACATCCTCAAAATGTTTTGCATTCATGCTACACTCCATTCCACAGCAGTAATTTTTTTTAACAGTTAAAGTGCTGTAATCTCTCTACTACCGGCTAGGTCAGTTATTTCTTTAGTAAGAGAGAATAAACCCAGAATGTTATGTTCTCCTCTCTGTGTTAGGGAAAATGGGGACAGAAGTGCACCCAATGGAAAGTTTTCTCATGTGATCTGGGGAAGAAGGGGAATGCACATGGGGCTATGATGAGCTGGATCTTGTGTTTGCTTTGTTCTGCTGCATGGCTGCATCCCCACAGTAAACTATTGGAGAATTGGACATTAATAACTTTACTCTCACTAATTGGTTATGGACTTTATGGTACTAATCAATAAACTAATTAAGCTGGGTCAGTTGGTCTCCTGAGCCCTTCTTAAGAACAACAAATAGGCAATTGTCAAACCCACGGGTCACAGACACTGCCAGAAGGAAGTGAGTGATGTACCTGGAGGATGTGGGCAAACACAGATGTCTGTGGGCCTGGGAGGGGGGCACCAAGGTCTGTGGAGGAGCTGCTGCTGCTGGGAGCAAGGACACCTACAGAAATACTTGAAGCATGGCCTTAAGGGAAAGACAAGAAAAAAAAAATTCTGAGAAGGGCATTGGCAGGAAACACCTCAGAAATTTCTTCCCTTTGTGCGTCACTAATTTAAAGTTGCTTTTCAAAAAATATATGGAATAGTATTAAAAGCAAATCTGCCTCTGTCATTAACTTCACCTTCCAAATAGATCTAGCCTATAATATTTCAGCATCCGTCTTAAGGGATTGGGTAAAAAAAAATTGAAGTGATTTTTCTTCTTTTCTCTTGAGCATACACTACCATTCCTGCCTCTGTAAACACTGAATATTATTTAGATTTGCTTCTGCCTGTAACTTCAACAGCAGCCATTTGTTTTTCTCCTCATGAGCATATTACAGAAATTTACTTTCAGTTAATTGACCCTGGCAATATATGATAAACATGATCTTTTATATTATATCTGCTTAATGCAATAATCTGGTAAAGGTTGAAATAAAATAAATACAATCATATAATCTATGGTTTTAGTGAATTTGAGTAAGTGATCCATACTTCCAGGACTGACCCACTATAATTTTCTTTCAAGTTATCTGAATATGAATTGACACCAAAATATTTTGTCTTCAGAGTAAGTAACATTTGTTTACTCAATTCTTCATGGTATTGCTAAGGATGTAACAATTCTTCATGTAATTGCACTAACTGGTTGGCACACTGAGCTTCTGAACTAAGCAAGTGACATATTAAGGCTAGACTGGGAGAGAGGCCTCTGCTGCTCCATAATTCCACAAATTTGTACATGGTATCAAGCAACATGATGTTTCTTTTCTTATTATAATTCTTTTTTAATAATTCCATCACTAGTAAGTGATATCTCATCATAAAGGACTGGGCTTTTATTATTTGTTTCATATGGATCCTTGGGTATAGCTTGCCTGAACATCTGTTGTTTTGTACTGAGAGGAAAGAAAACCATGCCCAGTAACACTTTATATGTAGCATGAAAGGATAGTTTAACTCATTTGTTTTGAACAATATGGTGATTTGTTTAGGTGTTAACTTCTCCCTCATAATAAAATTAACTCTTCTGTTAACAAAACAGTTATCATATTTTTGCAATTTTTCCTTTTCTACAGAACCATAAAAGTAAGTGATTTTCCTCTTAGCTTTGGATGTAATTAAAAATAAAAATTCACTTCAGTCAACCTGAACTATTTTTTTCTTACTTCAACCATTTTTAATGTTATTTTCATAATATATATGAGCAATTATATTATTCATATATATTAATGAATATATAATTATATAATGAATTTTTTCTTTAACTTACATTGGAGTATTTTGTTATGACACAGTTTCATCCATGTACATTTTGTACTGATATTACATTTGATTTGAATTTGAAACAAAAGCCTACTTTATAGCAAAATAGATTTAAGAAGCAATGAAGTACTGAATTTAAATGAATATATTATTTTTCTAAATCACATTCAAAATTCTGGCCCTAATCTCTATGAGGTTTTTCTGATTACAGGTCTTTTCTGCATACTTTAAATTTCTAGCCTTTAAATCGACAAAGGCAGTGTGCTAATATAGAGACAACACCACTAGGATGTCTTCTATCTTTTCTTCATTTTCATCTGTAAAATGGAAGGAAGTCTATTTTCTGAAAGAGTAGACATATTATGGAGACTAACGGTGAGTCCTTTGGAAAATGATATATTGGAATGTTTGTTGAGAATGAGTTTGGTACATACTTCTAATGCTATGGATAGTGTTTCATCATGAATCCTTTTTGGAGGGTTTATCTGTGAAAATTTCATAATCTGTCTCTAAGGGGATTGTATATACAAATGCATTAATTCTTTGTTTGAGTATCTTATGACCATCCTAAACATGGGATCCTGCAGAAGGGTCCTGCCTAATCATGTGTTTACAAAGTTTATGTTTGTTTGCATACTGTATGGTTGCCAAAATGTCTGGATTTGGGACTGTCACTGCACAGCTGAGAGATGAGCTGTGTTATTTTCCATTCAGTAAAAATGATCTAATGTTTGCTGTTCCTAGAAAAGTTCCTCTCAAGACCATATTTTAAAGGTCGTTGTAAGATTTTCTCAAGAAAAAATGAACAAAAATATTTCTCATTATAATGAAAATGTTTTCACATTATAACACTTTCAAATGTTTGGAATTATCTTTAGAGCAAACTTGACTGCAAGGCTTAAGAACCTACTAATTTCTTTGGTTATTTTGGATTTTTTTTATGATAGCTAGATTCTTGGAAGGCATTTTCCATATTTAGTTAGTTGTATGTATCCCAAAACTAAGAACATATATAGGAAAAAATACACAGACATAAAGGAATCTTGATCTTTATTGCAGAAGTAAAGTTTGATCTGTATTACATTAAAAAAAATTGGCATAACAAAACATTGTTTTAGGGGCATTGAGTAATATGATGATTAATGGAAATGAGAAATGAAGGGATGTGTTTTGCTGTAGAGTTATGCAGTTTTCAGCTCAGAGACAAGAAGATGACTTCTTTGCCTTCCTTTATTTATCATATAATCCAAGTACATTAAAACACCACATGATCTCCTCCTCTCCTAATGACATCTTGCACCTCTATTTAAATTTAGCTGGCATTTATGCAACCTTCAAGTTATGGTGTAAACAATTCTTGGTAATCCCACCACATGATTCTGTAAGAAAATAAAAGCAATTTCAGTGTGTTAGAAATTACTTCAATTAACAACACATTCTTTTTCTTTCAGCTCTGACGTCACTGTGAATTCTGTTTACATGGCAAAAATAATTTCAGATAATCTTTACCAGATATGCTTTCCTTATTTTCCAGTACTTGTAAGCTCTTTGCTACATTGCATAGTGCATGGTAATTCTCTCACAAAATGTTCATGGGATATCTTGAGCTGGAAGACACCCATGGAATCATCAAAGTCCAGCTCATGGCCCAGCACAGGACTATGCCCCAAGAAGCACACCAAGTGTCTGAGGGCATTGTCCAAACCCTTCTTGAACTCTGTCAGGATTGATGCTGTGGCCACTTCCCTGAAGAGCCTGCTCCAGTGCCCAACCAGCCTCTGGGTGAAGATCCTTTTTCTGATTCCAACATAAACCTCCACTGACATAATTTCAATCCATTCCCATCACTGGGCATCAGAAAGAAAGATCAGTACCTGCTTGTAAACATCTTACTCTTGAGGAATCTCTGGACTGAGAAAACTTTCAATCTCCCACGGACTGAATAAACCAGGTGACATCAGCCACACCTCAGACCTTCCCTGTCTTTGTTACCCTCCTTTGGACACTCTCTAACTGCTTAATATTCTTCTTATATTGTGACACCCAAAACTTCCCCCAGGACTCAAGGTGAGACCACCCCAGAGCAGAGCAGAGCAGAGCAGAGCAGAGCAGAGCAGAGCAGAGCAGAGCAGACAATCCCCTCCCTTGCCTGGCTGGTGATGCTGTGCCTGATGCCCTCAGGGTGTGTTTGGCTCTCCTGGCTGCCAGGGCACTGCTTACACATACTCAATTTTCCAGTGACCAGGGTCCCCAGGTCCCTTTGCACAATGCTGCTCTCCAGCCTCATTGCCCAGTCTGTCCATACATTCAGAGTTGCCCCATCCCAGGTGCAGAATCCAGCACTTGTATTTGTGAGACTTCACACAGCTGGTGATCGCCCATCCCTCTGATTTGTTGAGGTCTCTTTACAGGACCTATTATTATGTATAGGCCCTCTGCAGGGCGTATATCATAGACTACAAATTTTTCAACATCCACCTGATGCAGCCCATAAATTCCTCCAGTAACCAATGTCTTCAAGATCATGTTGCTGAAAGCGTTTTTCTTGGTTCTCCAAATTACTATTTGCACCATCTATTGTACTTGCTTAATGATCTGTCACATTTTTTTCTTGTTCATAGTTATGCTACTTCTGTGTAGTGGTTTAGAGGAGCTTCTACCAACACAAGTGGAGGGAAATTATTTAAAATCACATGCCTAAGAATAATTTAACTGAAAGCTCATCCCTCCATTAGCATTCTGATTCAGTAAATCTGTAGCAGTTAGAGGAGAGATTGCCACCCACTGAATTATCAATACCAATTCTGTTCACATCCCATGTTTTTCTTACAGATTCGTTAACTTAATACTGATAAAGTCCAGTACTAGATGGTTCTGATGTCTGGGTAAACCACAAACCAAAGAAGTATGATTTCACAATTCATATAACAGGAGATGAATTTTTAGGCTGTTGAAATGAAATATAAAAAAGAAGCATTAATATAGTTTTTAATACATTGCATTTGAAAAAGGAAGCAAGTAGAATTTGAGGAGTTTTATGCAATTAAAAATTCTGAGACTCAAAGTAGCATCAATAAAGATATTTTATATTTGTAAAGAAGATACTTGTGGATCATAGACCACAATACTGTTAAATCTCTAAAACCTGAGGCAAGCATAGTTTATTCTGAAGTACATCTCTAAACTTAGCAGGTTTGATCTTGAACCTACTGAAATAAAATACTATGCAAAAATATGGGCCAGGGCTATTTTCCCTGTGTCAGTTTGCCTTCAAGAATGTGCATAACCCAGGGGAGAGTAAGGCCACGAGGAATCTTCTTACAATGTTTTTTTCTGATGACAATCCCAGTTCTGCTATTCTATTATGCCACCCAGTCTTATGCAATAGTCACATTGCTATTACAGCCATCTACATTCATATAATTAAAAAAAAATAGGTTATTACTTGTAAGGTCAGGCCAGCATTTTGGGTGTAACTGTAAATGACCTTTGCTATACTTGGTAGCATTTTTTTATACAGCAATGACACTCAAAGGAAGAAACAGTAGAAATCAGTGCAGCTTTCAAATTAAGTAGATAATGGCATTAACATCTGCTGTGTAAAACAAAGAGAGCACAACTCCCAGCCTCAATTTTTTTTGAAATTAGGTCACATCATAGGAGAATGAAAACCCTCTTCTAAATGATACATCTGAATATAACAGTACGTTTTCATATCCTATAGTCATTCAAGATAATTTAGAATAAGAACTTTATTTGTCATTTAAATATGCACATTAGCTCTGAATACCACAAAGAAAGCTGTACTCACATTCCACTCCAGAGCTGAAATATTATCCCATAATTCATATGGAAATTTGTACCTGAAAAACAAGGACAAGAATCATTGAGTCCATACTGTTGTTTTGTATGGCTATACTAGGCATTAAAATAAATTTCCATTTGTGCATTTAATTTTTTTTATATACAATTCAACAACAGATATAAATGTTTAGATGTTGTAAATAATATAAGACATGGACACAAGCAATAAGAAAATACCTTCTTTTTGAACAAAACTGACATGCATTTCAAGGGTACTTAAAATAATCAATCATCCAAATAAGAATCTGTGCTTGGTAGGGTACTGAGTCTCACAGGACAGGGCACTGATCTGTTAAGCCACATATGATGATAAGTAAAAGAGAGGAAAATTAGCTGGCAACAACTGACATATTGATACAGAATAAATATTTCCTGGGCATGAACAGAAAGATGGAGGACAAGGAACCTGCCTTGACCATCGTCCAGTGCAGCAGAGGCAGGGAGGGAGCTCGGAGGGGGCAGCAGGACTGTGCTGCTGCTGTGCTGTGGCTGGCAGGTGCAGGCCCCCTTAATCTCCCTTGCTAGGTGAGCTTGCGATGACAGTCCAGCACCTTTCAAAGCTACAAGTACTCAACAATATGCTCAGATAATATTTTAATGACTTAAAAAAACTTTTAGAAACAGCCTGGTCTAAAGGAATGTCTATGGGCAGACAGCGCTTGCTGTCAACCTTAAAAGTCATTTAATGTTAATTGATTAAAGTAACAAACATTCCCTTGGAATTTGTGTTATTTCCTGTAAGGAGATGTGCAAAGAAAATCATAGTATGATTAACACTACTTTTATTTAATTCTTATTTTACCATTCGTACAAAACATTTTTCTCTCTGGATTCCCCATCTCTGAAGTGGTGTAAAAACAACTGCTATTCACAGGGTTGTTGTGACTAGATGGTTAAATTACTTCTCATTCAACAAAGAAAGCTTTGTTTATCTAGGGCAAGCCATTTGCAAACAGAGTTCGCACTTCACAAATACAGTCTGCTCATAATTGTTTAATGGGCAAGATTTACAAAGATCAGTGGTAGGGTTGGCTCTGAGTGATTTCCTCTGCTTGAGATTTCCACAGGGTAGTTGGTCATTTTAGCCACACCATTTTGGTTCTGCTCTTCTTAAAAACTGAAGTGATTTAAGGAGGAATTGACACCTCTTAAGTTATGACAGTGAGACAGATATGTTTTCCCATATGATGGATTTTTTTTTAATTCAAAGCTTATTGTATTTTTCAGTTCCTTCTGAAATAGAGGCTTGAGGGAGATCACTGAGGGCTATCCCAAATAACCAAAATGCTTGACAGAAAGAGCTGGAAACAAGCAGGGAACAAGCAAACAAAATCACCACTTAGAATCTAAGTAGCATTTTTGAGACTGGTCTCAAAGTATTTCCTGAGCTCTCACTGCTACTATGAGGATTAATAGAACATGTAGAAGATGCATATAACCATTACCTTCTTAATATATCTCATTGCTGGGGTTTTTTATACCTGATAACACTTGATTCTTTTCTTTAGCTTATTTGTCACAACATAAAGAGGTGTTTTTTATGAATACAATTAGCATGGTCTTTCTTTGAGTCCCAGCAAAACAGTGAGCACTGCTGTTTGATGATAACATATGATAACTCACAATATTTATTCAAGGTTCAGTTCCTACTACTACTATTTTCAGGCCAATCTCTGTGTTTTGGCCTTAATCCCTTCCCCTGCCACTCTTCGACGTGAAAGGAAATGTTAGGGAAAGCACAGAATGAATTAGAACTTTTAAACTTCCATCAAACAAAAAAGCAACAACCAAAAAACCCCTTCATCCTTCTCTCGTTATGGTTTGTTGAATCTTCTTTTGTCTTGTTGTATAATAGGAATAATGTTCATGGCACTGGAGTATACACACAATAAATAGCTTCTGTGGTTATCAAACACCTCAGCTTCACTTCAGTATTTAATCACCCACAAAAGCCATTTCTTGCCTTGTATACTTCTCTGCCACAAACATTATCCTGTAGCTAACATACACCCTGGAGTGCCAGACCTTCATTTTGCACTCTGAAAACTGAATTGGAAGAATGAAAAACCCAAGCCTTGCTTTTTAAAATAACAGTTGAAAAGTTAAAAAGGGGGTAATAGTAATCAAAATCCCCATGCTCCCATTATGTAGTAGAGAGAAAGGGCTGCCTTAAACAGTCTCCCAAAATTACCTGCTGGAAGGATTCCAAGAAAAAGCATAGTTATGATAGACATATGCTAGCAAATTATGATAATAACTTGTTTCTGGGAGGAATTAACTTTTCTCCCATGTTAAAAATAACCCTGAGAGAGCCCAAAATGCTCTTCATTTTGAAAAGTTTTGAACAATAAATATAAATGACTCTCTCAAGCTGCACCGGCAGACCCTAAATGTTAATGACCTGAAAGGCATAAAGAAATATAATATAAAATTAATATTCTCCTAGTTCATCTTCCCTGCCTTTTCCATTTACGTCTCTACACCATTCCTCAGTTTGCCCCTTTAAACTCTTGACAGCACTGGAGAGCTCCTGATATGCTCAAAACTGCTGAGTTCTTTATTCTTTTATTCTTGGGCAGTTTTGTTTTAGCAAACTGTGTTCTCCTGGTCAGTCCACCTGTACTCTTCATTTATCTCACCTTGATCAACAGTATTTGGTCAAACTAAGTTACTCCAGTTCCTACTTGGATATTGTTTGTG
This sequence comes from Acridotheres tristis, assembly GCA_037013685.1. NCBI lineage: Eukaryota > Metazoa > Chordata > Aves > Passeriformes > Sturnidae > Acridotheres > Acridotheres tristis. Next base: position 130,885,706 of record CM072886.1, on the reverse strand, counting down.
GCTTCTAAGTACTTAGTCAAAAAAAGGAGAGCTGAGGGAGAACTGAGCCTGTGGGAAAGAAAGGCAATGAATAAAACTTTCTCTATTAATGTCAGAAAAGAAATATTCTGGGAGAATATTAAAACAAAGAAAATGCTTCTGAAGAGAAAGAAAAAAAACTGAGAAAAGGGTGGAAGGCATGAAAAAAGAAAATGATAATGGAATCTCTACATAGAGAAAGTAGTAGCATAATTGGTTGACCAGAGAAATTAATGCATCAGCAAAAGGAAGAGAGATCATGCTATAAAGAGAAAAATAGAAATGACAAAAGAAGAAGGAAGAAATAAACAAGTTCCACAGTGACTGGAAGTAGAACTGAAGTTTAGTAAGAAGGGAAAGGCATTAAAATACTGGAAAGAGGGACAAAGAACTGGAAATGAGTAAGAGAAGGTCAAAAGAGAAAGAAGGGATGAAAGGAAAAAGCAAGATAGAGGGAAGAACAAAGCAGCTAATGTTTGGCTGATGGACGTATTTTTCAGTGCTTTGGCCACCTTGAAATTATGAAAGTGAAAACCCAGGAACTACTGTGTTATACATTCTGTTGTATAAGCTAGAGTTGGATGAGAAACACCATGCACATAAAAGCAATGAGAGCTTGCACTGGAGCTTAGCTCTTTTTCTACATCCTTTTGATTTATTCTGAATTTGTTAACTTGATTTCAAGGGAAGAACTAAAAGGTGAAGCTGCAAGATGAATGAGCCTGTTCTGGTGCATGTTAGCTGCCTCCCCCGACTCTTTAGAAGGAATTTAAATGCAATAGTGAGTGTCTTTTGCCTGCATGGGAAGGGAGGCTGCTCCAGGTTCAAAACGTGGCACAGGAAGCACTTTAGAGACAGACATTGTTTGAGCTGTTTCTTCTAAAAAAGCAGAGGTTGTTGGAATGTTGCTCAAATAAACTTTTCAATGTTAATTTCCAGTATCTGAGGTTTCAGGTTTGATCTTAATATGAGGCTCACAGAGAAAGACTTGTTTAAGAAGGTTGCAAATTTACTGTGTTAGATAATATGATGCATTGCAGCTTTGCCAGTCTGTCTCCAGAAGGCTAGAAGAGAAACAGGTAGAGTGAAGTCAGGAATATCTCAATTTAGATATATTATTGAAAGGTTAATTTTAATTAAAGATATCAGCTAGTGTAAAGAAGATTTACACCAGGTAGTCACCCTGGCCCCTCTACTGCATAACACACATCCAACTACAGGAAAAAAGGAAGGAAGTCATTTCAAGAGGGAAGTGAACAGAGAGATTTATTTTCTGCTGTGTTGAACTTTGTCATGTTAAAGCATCCTGCCATCTAATGGAGTTCCCAGTCCTGATTTGGTCAGTTCTCAGGGGCTCCCTATACAGTGAATAGGAAGGGGTGGATATGAAGAATCACATTCATGACAGCAGAATGATGACCTTTCTAAGGAGAAGGTTTTATTTATATTCGTCTCATTCAAGTATCTAAAAAAATCACATTTTCTTGCCTTTATCTATTCACTAGCCAAATAAATGTTGCATTATGTCATATAGATTCATATGATAGACAGAGGAGGTTCTGTTGCACATCACCTCACAGCCAAGGGTGTTCTCTGGGGCACCAAAAGATGTGATCTGAGGGCCCCCCAGCAAGGAAAGATTTAAAGATTTTAAATTAAAGGACATTTCACAGTCCAAATTAATAGAAAAGCCACAGACTCCCCAGATAAAAATGTGGAAGCAGTCACTCTCCTGTCCTCTTTTTCTGTTACCCAAGCCTGAAAAATCCAGTCCTACTGGTGGCACACAGAAGACTAACCTGTGACTAATGCACAGACAGTGAGCCTAGGTGCTTTGCTCTCTCTGGAGTTAGCAGTTTCCTGCTTTCTCAAGGTGTCAGGGAAGCTGAGGTACCTACAGGATTAGACAAGGTGATGCAATGTCATTAGATACCAGACATACCTACCTATGTGTTGGACTCAGGTGCCAAACGAGGCATTGTGATATGTAATAAATTGAGCCCCATGTTCTGTCAGCATCCTTTTTCTTTTTATAAAAGTTCATATTGATTGTTTTTTTTTCTTTTGTAAAACCTAATTTTCATTCTTTGTTGTTTCTATAAACATGTAAAATTACCCTGTTTTATAGAAATGTAAGTCACTTAAGTCAACTAAAATTATTAGATCTGTTCAAGACACTCAGGATGAAACAGCTGTATAAGCTTTAACCCTTTGTGCCAGTCTCTGTTTATTATCCTTACTTATTTAACTCCCACACTGAAATAACTTCCTTGTCCTGAGCCATGCACTTCTGACCCAGCTTTAATATCTTCAGTTTGGAATTCACACTGTTTTTTCAGCACATTAGAGCTGGGACTGGAAACACATCCTGTCATTTACCAGACGCTCTGCCGATTTCAAGGACTGACAACTTAGCCAAATTTCATCTGTTTGGGATAAAATAATGTTATATGCCTTCTGTCTGACCCAGGCTGCGTTCTTTGACAAAATTTCAGCAAGGGTAATTGAGTCCTGTATTTCACATTTTGAAAAATATTGGTACCATTGCTGTGAACAATGTCACCTTTTCTTTGTACTAAGGCATGGACTATGGCTTGGACTAAGTGACCTTTGTATCAAGCCACAAGCAAGATAAAGCCAGCCTGCATAAGGCTACCTGTCATCTCAGTTGGATCTGCTGTTGAAAGTCAGACCACTTAAGTGGTAATATATGCCAGTGTAGGTGGTCAAGGTGGGGAAGCAGGCCAGCTAATCTTATTTTCTCCCATGGCCTGCTCTCCAGCTGGAGTCTTATATCACCAGGATAGGAGGGCATGGCTAATGAGGGAATAAGTCCTCTTCCTACAAATGTGCAGCCAGTGTAAATTCGCTGGTCCCAGGTCTGCAACAGAACTGTGCAAAACAATTCTTCTCTAACAAAATTTGTCCCAGTTTTTGCTGTGACGTGTATGCACTGCTGCTCAGTGGGATGAAGCCTTCAAGGAGCGTGGCAGGGAGGCCACAAATGGCTACAGAAAAGTTTTCATGTGATCTGCTGAAATGAGAGGAGTCAGGGAGCACAGACCTCCGAATGAAAAAATGGCACCAAGTCAGATTCATCACACCAGGGATAAGAAAGGTCAGATGTCTGTGTACAGAATGGATGTGAAATTGCACTAGATATCAGGAAGAAATTTTTTCATATGAGGGTGGTGAGACACTGGAACAGCTTGTATAGAAAAGCTGTGGCTGCCCTGGAAGTATTGGAGGTCAGGTTGGATGGAATTTAGAGCAGTCTGACCTAGTGGGAGGTGTTCCTGCCCAAGGAGGGCAGGTTGGAGCTAAGTGATCTTTAAGGTGCCTTCCATCCCAAACCATTCTATGGTTCTATGATTCAGACCACAGCAAAAAGAGTTGGACCAAAGCAAAATATATTGCATAAAGTGTCAGGATTGAGTGATGTTGGACCATTACTTAAACCAGATTTTCCACAGTGTTTCAGTGAGTATATTAATTTCCTGGGTTCTAATTTCAGAGTGGGATGTTTATCTATGTCTAACCAAAATGAAAGAGAAGTGTTTATATGTGCAGGGATGCCACGGAGTTCTCCCAAGGACTGAAAAAAAGCAGATCCTAGGTATATCTGGTGGACAATTAGAGCAAGATTTCAATTTTCATGAAAATTTGTTTCATCTTTAGCCTGTAAATAATAACAGCACCATAATTACCCACATGATGAGACTTTTTGAGAAAAACGAATCAGTCAAGCACTCAGATGCACTGCTGGCAGGGCAGGATTTGTAGGAGGCACTGCAGGGCATGCACTTGCAGGTGTTGCATCTCCATCTTGTGACACTGCAGCAGTTGCATGGCTCTCCCCACTGCTGTTACAGCTACCAATGAGCACCCGAGAGGAGCCCAAAAACTGACTGCCTTTGGGGAAGGTATGAAAAGAGTGCTATAAATACAGTCACAGCACACACTGAGCAATGAGGAGACAACAAATGCAGAACAAAAGCTGATGAAGTGGGGATTGTCCATCAGGTAGGATGGATGAGGAAGGGCTTTGTGCACAGCTAGATGTTAGCCATGCAGTTCAGGGCTGTACCAGAGTGAATGCAAAAATTGAGCCAGATCAATGATGCCCAAGCCATATTTTCTAGCATTAGAGTGGCTGATTCTGAAAACCTTAATGAAGTTCTTCAAAGGTTTTCTTTGTGTGTATGTGCATGTATTTATGAAATTAGGTACTTCACTCGATCATTTTCATAAGCTACTTTTGTTCCTTACTTTTTGCATATATTCATTAATCTTCATTTTTATTTAAAATTAAATGAAAAAAGTATTCTGATATCAATGATAATGGTATTTTATTAAAGACTATTATCTACAGATGACACCTGATATTTATAGTGTCTGCATTCATTGTGGTGGCATCATAATACTGCAATTATTTGATATAATAAAAGGTATTATTTCTCTGTGTAAATCTCACCCCAATCCAAGTAACCCATTTGGCTCATTGATTCTTCCTACCAGGAGTATCCATCCACCAATGATTTCCTGTAAATCTAAACCATGATAATAAGGAGACCAGGCCATGTTCATTATTTGTTACTTTCATCAAAGGCAGTGTATCAAGGATACATTTGACCTTATTATCTTTAACTCAGTGTTACATTTATAATAACATTCATGAAGATGTTTAACTCCAACACATGACACCAGACCCAGATTAAAACCATTAGTGAACAAAATCAACACATAATTGTTTTAGGAGTTCAGGCTGTTGCAGAAGGATTGCAAAATCAGCCTAGAACTAGATGAAAAATTTTTAAAATGCAGACAGCAAAAGTGAATGTTGGTGTAAAAAAAGCATTGCAGTAAAGCTAACGTGTGGTAGATGCAACTACCAAAATGCTTTCTTGAGTTAAACAGATAAGCAAGATTTGGTGTTTCTGTTTATTTGGATTGTGTTGATTAATGCAAGAGGGGTTTTGGAAAAACCATGTAAGAGATACTACATTTAAACAGGAAACAGATGGCCCTTAACTGGGCATGCAGGTGAGGAAACAGTAGCTTCCTAATTTTACTGGGCCAGCAAAACAAAAAGAAATGTGATGGCCTCTTTGTTCCCTTCAGTCCAGTATACCCTGGATTAGGTATTACTTTTTAGCTTTTTAAAATGTATTTTAACTTTTTAAAAGACTTTCATAACAAGATTACACTCTGACCATGGGCTTATTTCTGATGAGTAACCTTCCTAATTATGTATTTTCAGAGATGCAAACTATTCCTGTTGAATTACACTTATGGTGGTACTACAGCAAACAACAGAAATCTGTGGAAAGTCAACTATTTGCAAGGCATGACGGGCCTGGAAGAAACCACAATAATTTATAGAATGCATTAAAACTGGATTGCAAGGAAATTTATGATAGGCAGACGCACAATAATGAAAAAAACACAAAGATTAATTAACATAAAAATTCTAGCTGTCATATTTCTCTAAGTAGAAATAATTACAAGGCAATTTTATTTCACTGAATGAACCTCCAAATGGGCACAGAGTAAAGTCAACATGAAAATGAAAGTCACCTTTAGACTAGTAAAAGAACAGGTCACAAACTATCTGGGAGGGCTGGTAATAATGTAATTTCTTTGTAAAATGAAACTGAACTCGTAATAGTATGAAGTTAAAGACAAAATAATTTAAAGGATTTAAAAAAATTTATTTTCCTTGCCTTTTTGGAAATATAGGAAAAAAATAAAAGCAGCTTTAACAACAAATGCATAAAGAAAGGGTAGGAAAACAGGGAGTTTTTAAACTTTTTTAATGACAGAGGAAGATTCTCTATGAAAAGTGTTATAATCCTGATCTGTATAACAGTATATATATATATATATTTATGTAACAGTATATAAGCACATACTTGTGTGTGTGTGCAACAGTATTTAAGCACACATATATATATATTTACCCCACACAAATATACAAAAATCAAATACAAAAGGCCACATCTTAGGTACAAAATGGAATGACACCAAGTTTCAGTGTCAAAGAAGAATTTTCCCCAGAATTTGAGTTTAGTCTCTTTTGCATTGCTCTGAATGGGGAGGCAGCACACTGAAGTCAGTAACATCCCATCTCTGACACTGTGTTAAAGGGAAAGATTAATATATTCCTCCAACTGACCTGGAAAACAAAATCTGAATACATTTTTTTAAGTCACTCTTCTTCTGCAACCCATGGCTACTGTTGTTGTATCAGATATGGCTGATGACACTGAAGTGGGAAGTGGAATGTTTTCTAGAGAAAACGTCTGTGACAGAGCGCTGAGGAGGCTGACCTGTATGCCCTGCTTTCATCCTTTCTAATTAAGCTGGAGCAGATACATTCCTTGTCAAAATTGATAGCTGGTGGCAGATCCAAATGAATTTTCACATATTTCTGATGATGTACAATACAGTCTTGTTGTTTATGCAGCATCATGCTGTATGCCAATATGATGCACCATACCATGTGAGACTGGCAAACTTACAAAGGGAACAACCCAAGGGAACAATTTTAATAGCTTTCTTTCAGAGTGGATTGTAGGTATCTGATCTAAATGTTAGGTGATTTCTCTTGAAGTACATATCAGTAAAGGTTGATGATTTAAACATCTCCAAATACTTTTAATCTTCAGATATTTTAGTGCCAAGATCTTTTAGTGAATATAATGGATTTCAATGTTGAGAGTGATGAAGAGGGTGGGGTTTTCATATACATGCAGCTCCAAGCTTCTTGAATGCCCTTTGAAATGTAGTAGAACAAAGATGCTTTCTTCTCTGATTTAGCCAAATGGAAGTGAGGGTTTATTTACATTTAGACTCATTTAAGGCTATATTTCTTCCTCTTAATTGTATCTATCATATTATATTTAAGAGATTCAAATGGACTTTATCTACTCTTTCAAATCTGTTTTTCAGCTTATTACATTAACTGTCTCATCAATTCTTAGCTAGTTTTCTAATTTTCACCTAAATTTTTTCTCTTCTCTTTATATTTTTATATTTCGGACTTTTTTCCTTTATGTAAATTTGATCAAAATATACATATTTCTAGTAAATGGGGAGAAGAATTGTGGTCTTGTGGTTAGACCACAAGGCCAAAAAGAGAAGTGTGTATGAAACAAGCCTCTGGTTTTGTAACTTACACCCCTCACATATCTGTTCCGTTAGCATTGTTTCCCTGTCCTATCATGGACCTCCAGCTTCCTTCTTCTGGCTTCTTATCCTGTGAGTTGCACTTTCTTAGACTTCATTAATGTCATTTAAATGTTTTCATAGATCATCTTGCATTTCTTCTCTGCATTTTGGATGGCAAAGCAGGAGTCAAAGATATTTAGTTTTTCATTCACAACTGGGTTCCTCAAGTTTTCCAACCTTTCAGTCTAGTGTGTTACAATCTGTTTCACAGGACTGTTGTGATATTTCAGTAACTCATTTTTGTTATTAAAGCATATATGGGAGCAATGATGATGCCCTCTCATTTGTGTGCATCTGAACTCTGCATCTTCAAACAGCAGATCTGCACACAAAGATCTCTGACCTCTTGTATGACATTAAAGCAGCAAGGCAGTGATCTCTGTGTAAAGTGCCACATTTTCAAAATCACCTCACCAATCAGCAGTTCCTAAAATTTGGCCTCAATTACATGAACTGAGTTCTTTGAAGGACCATTCTGATTTGTATTGAATGTGCACATTAATCAAACATGGAGAGTATGGCATGCTGACAATACTTTGTTCTGTAAAAATGTATCTGTGCTGATAATGCCTGGATTTGTTTTCTCTGAACCAGCTGTGAACTCACACTGATGAGTGTGAAGTAGGTATGAGATTATGCCAAATCAGAAGTGCCTTTATTTTATGTTCACTTTCAACCAGTGATGAACCTATGCAAGGAAGAAAAATATGTGTGCTCTAACTAGTCCAAATCTTGCATGTGGTTACACGTCTGTGTACTTCTTATTTTGTAGGAGGATGAAGCATGGTGGGAGACCGTGCAAGTCTGTGCTACCACTGCTCAGTGCAGGGCTCAGCAACTGAGCAGCTGAACAAAGCCAGTCTGTTCTGAAAGAGAAGAAGCAGTGGTTACTTAAAATGAAAAAGATCAATATCATGAACAGGTTCCTTAGGGCAAGCTTGGGGTAGAGGGAAACAGTCATGTAAGTTGCAGTAAATAAAGGAAATGTCATTTGTAAGTCTTATAAATACAATACCATTATTAACTTCAGTAATAAATAAAATGTGCTGTACTATCTGCAATGGTTACACGCATTGAGACTATTATTTTTGGTAACTAGTTGTAAAGGTTCTGGTGCATTGCTGAAATAACAGCTGAAATCACTGAAATAGAGGGTCTGGGTAGTGATGAGACTTTTCCTTCTCCAGGCTTCCTTTCACTGCCTATTGTTCAGCAATTTTTATAGACCTTGTAAAAACTGGAATTCCCTATCCTACTAATGAGACATTAGTATGCAAAATGGGGTGATACAAAATGCAGTATTTTTATGAAACAAGCCATATTCCTGTAATCTTCACAACAGCAATTTTCCTTGATGATATCCGCTCCATGATTTTACCTTGCCTGACGCTGGATTTGTGGTGCATTAAAATTAATGCATTAAGACAATAATTTAGCAAAAACTGTCCAAGAATGCGTAAATCACCTAAAACCGAAACATTAATCCTCTTCGATGTTGTGTGTTATTTTATTATATATCTATATATATAAACATGTTCTAGTTGAAATAAGGGGTGATCATGAATGTTGACCAAAACAAGAATATTCAAAAAAATTAAGAGGGAATTGAACAAATTAATGCTTTGTAGTGATTTGTAAATTGCAATAAGCAATTCAAGAAACACTGAAAATAGAAGCAGCAGTGGCATATGCAGTATTTGAACATCCTATCTTTTGTGACTGTGCCATCAAAGTCCAATACAAACACTGTATGCTGTACCTAGAGAATCACTTGGTGCAAAAACACTACATATTTAACAATCTAGATGTTCAGTTATGATGAATGTCAACAAAAGCAGCCACAAGAATGACCCTCCTGACTGCACTTCAAAATCTTGCCAAGAAATGTATTCCCTATACTGTCATAAACAATCTATTTACCTTCTTTGTCTACTGATAAACATTTCCTATCCTTTCTTTTGAAGCACGTAATATTGACATACACTGAGATAACAATAGGTAGTCTAAAAGAAAACCCATTTGGGTTAACTCTTATGCTCAGTGTCTACTTTCCTAATAAATAAAGTGATTTTTAATTGTCATAAGCAGTCATCAAATGCTGTGAAGTGCTTTGGGTGTTTCAACTTTAGAAACACAACTGTGTCTTAGCAGCATTATCATTTTCCAGTGGTGACACAGCTTTCTTGTGCAGAGGTGATACTCCTAAATTGGCAGCATAGTCTGAAAAAAATCCCTCAAAAATCAGAATACTGTTTCATCATGCAGCAGTCATGAAGTGGCTTTTTGTTCTTTAGCTGAACTGGTAGAATTTGAGTCAGAGCATCCTGCCAGTTATCAGTAAACAACTGATCCATAGTCTCCAAGAGCCTTTTATCTCTAAATATATTATTTATCAATCAATTTGCCTACTTTGTATTAACACGTACATTGGCCATGTTCACAATGTCAGGAATGTTTACTGAATAAAGCATAGCTGTCATGCAGATAATAGTATTAAACCATTGCTATTAATATTGACTCACTACAGTTCGCAACTATGCTTTTAATGCATAGTATTTTACCACAGATAAATAGAACACATAAAAAAGTTACTATAAATGTGAATTAATCATATTGTGCTATATTTAACTGATGTTTAAGTAAAATGAGTGTTTCAGAAGAAAAAAGAGGTTCCACATGCATTGATGTTTCATCCCGGATTAGTCATGTGTCAACAGTCATGGAACACTTCCTAAATAAAATTTCAAGGCTTTTTTAATGTTTTATGTTGAAGGTTTTCTGAACATGTATCACATCTTGTCCAGTCCATAAGAGAGACTTAACTTCTACCACATCTCTTTTACAGCTTGAAAGAGTTAAAAAACCTGGCACATATATATTAGTCATAATTCTAAAAGCAATTGTGTAAGCCAGGCACTGGGGCTCTGTGTCCATACCAGAGTACTGTCAGTAACTCTGATAATGCACAGAAATACAGGTATATTTGTGGCAATTATATTACACAGAAATGCAGATATGTTTAGAACAATTTCTAAGGAGGTAGGAATAATAGAGTTGAGATTCATATTTTTTGCAGACTCAGAGAAAGAAGTGATGAGAGAAATAAACACGTATTCAGTTTTGTTTTTCTTTACCAAGTAAATTAGAAAGGCTTATTTCTAAAACCATCAATTTTCCAATACTGTGCACAATATTCATTCTAAGATACTACATTGCTAAGACATCTCTCTGAGCCACAATAGCTGAATTATGCTGTGTATTCCCAAATAAACACTCAGAGCCCCAGCACCTGCTGCTTGAAGTCGGTAAGGAAATGCCTTTCTGAGTAAGGTAAAAATCTCTTAGGAAAACTGGCAGTATCACCCAAGAATCTTCAAGATGTAGGGAAAAGTGTGTCATTTTCTCACCAATAATCTGCACTTTTATCTTACATGAAACAATTTTTCACAAAAAAGTCTGCACTCCTTGTATTTGATAAAGAAGAATTAGAAATAGGTCCAATTTCCTTTTGAAAAGCAGGCTTCTTCTGCTTTTGATTGGACTCTATACAAGAAGACAGATAATAAATATAATGATTTGTATTGAAAAGAAAACTGTAAGGATAATGGCCCAAACAGTGTAGCTTTTTTATAATGTTACCATAGTAAATAATAGCAGTATAGTTCATATGGTTATAGTTATGGCTGCATCCGTGTTTCCATTATAAATCCTCTTTTTCACAAGTTTATAATTTCATTTTAATAAATTTTCCCTTGGATGAACTGCAACATAGAAGGTTTCAACAAGGAATGCTTTTTCTTTAATTAAAAAAATAATAATTTTTGGCTAGTCTCAAGCCATCTGTTAATCAAAAAGAACAATTTACTTGTTTATAACAATGTTTTGCTCTATCTAACAGAAAAAAACCCTAACTTGAAATGAAGTAATGAAACGAGGCAATTGATTAACCTATAGCAAACTGTCATCAGTCTCGATTGTGAAACAAGTTTTTTTCTCGTCTGCTGAATGTACTTTTTGACTACACATACTAATATCTCCTCCAAGCCCCCATTCTGCAGTTAAGCATATGCTTAAACTCCCTCTTCAATAGGAACGCTTTGCAGAGCTCAGGCCCTAGAAATATATACATATTTAATTAGGTGGTAGTGCTTGAAGATAATTCAATCCTCTCCAAGCAGCATGTGGTTTTACTGACTTCTGCATGTTTAACAGCAATGAATTTTTTTTGTCTGTGTATTAATGATCAAATATTGCTTTCTTCCCTCCACACTAGTCCTATATCTTGATGGGCATGTTTTCTAGTAAAGGAAAGGTGAAGGTACACCTGAATATCTGCTTAAATTGTACAATGCCTCTGCAGACAGCACTTACTAATTTCACTAAGTATTTTATATTGCATGGCCTCAGCAAAATGATGGCTTGTTTACCATATATTCATTTGATTGGTCTGTGTCAAAGCACTGGAATTACTTAAATGCAGAGATGTGTGTTAATAGGGAATATTATTCATTAAACATAATGGCAATGGATCTATTTTACTACATATTAATATACCATAGTGTTTCACAGTACTATGCTGATCTATTTTACTTTACATGGTTAGATATTAGTGACATAATTTATTAGTGACAGAATTTAACACTCTAAATATAAAAATATTTCATCATTGAATAACAGTATATATATATATCCAAGGTGCAGGGAGCTGCAACATTTTAAGCAGCCATGTTTAGAAATTTGGAAAAGATGTCAGGAAAAGATCTCCTGTAAACAAGTCAAAAACTGAACCTGGGCAAGCACCAAAGTGTCAAAGGCCCCCAGCAAGAGTCACCAATTATTATTCTGCAACAACCTTTCTAATTTCTCCTATTTAGAAAGGGAAATAACTGCTGTGCTACTCAAAGACTGTCTGCAGCTGCTGAGACCAGCATGGTCTTCTGCAAAGCAGGGATGGGATAATCCTGTTGAGGGAGGTGGGAGAAGTCTGCTGCCGTATGCAGGGGAAGCAGCATTGTGCTAAGACTTCTCAAGTGCTCCATGGATTATGAGGACTCTGTCTGTGAATATACTTTACATTCAGGATGCTGGATAAATTCTGGTCTAAAAATAGGATTCAGTTTTTATTCTTTCATCCTGCACACCAGACTCATTCTTGGCCTTTATCCTGCACTAGAGCATCTGCACTTGCTCATATTCAGTGGAGCTGCTGCCTTCCCACCGCTCAAGGATGCCAAAAAAGATGGTTTATGCCAACTGCTGGTGTCTGTAGCTGGGGACTCAGGGTGAGTGAAAGGGACAATGCAAAGCTATGGGGCAGCAATATGGGGGCCACTAGGCCATGGGACTCCCCTCACATAGTCACATTCCTCATCTCATCCTCTTCCTCCCTGCTTGCTCTGATGTGTTGTCCCATGTGGTAGGAATGTAGTAACTAAAGAGAGCACTGTGCTAGGGACATTACAGCTAAAAGGAGCATACTAATAAAACATAGGAGCCTCCATATTACCACTTGCCTGCATGATAAACAGCTCTAGAAATGTTAATTTCTGCAATGTTACTAGAAATACAAACAGTACATATTGCTTCAATGCTGCTGCACACGGCTCGTGCATTCAGGGGGAATGTGTTTAGTTTTTCTATTTACTAGGGACACAAATTTTAACAACATGAAATATTTTGCTTGTATGATACGAACACCAATAGTTTAACATAAACTATGGAAGGAATCCAGGCTGTGTTGACATATTTTATGAATGTTATGGGATGCCAGATTGGAGGTGTACATCTGTGTGGGTTGGCCAGTCATCCCACTGCCGTCTGTGTATCTGTATGCTTAAATGAATTAGCTATTATAAAAACACTGCATAAACAAGTTTAATGCTGTACACTTTCCTTTTGCTGATCTAAATGTATCTGAATTGCAGCAAAGCAAGCTAACAATGGTATTCAAATATTCTTTCACTACTCTCATGCAAAAAGTTGGAAAGCTATGTGCCTTAAACTGTTTCATCTCCAACACTGATGGAGTCCCTTTGACTCCATCTCCCTCCATGTCATTGGCAGCAATCTTCTTGCAGCCCCTCATGGCAGGAAGTGCCACTGCATAATCCTGCAGTCAAAATCATTACCCAGCGACTGCCATCCACAAGGTCATTCAAGGTCGCTGAAATCCCTTCCAACCCGCTCAGCCTGGAGCAATGAGTGCCAGAAAGCAGCACCAGATTGCCCTGCTACCAGTGCCAGGATACCAATATAGAAGTCAGGAGCTGTGAGATACCTTAGGGATTCCTCATACCTGAGGCCATCGTGCTGGCTATAAAGACAGGCATGGGAATTGTAAAGAAATGACAAAGAAATCGTTTTTCTCCTGTGTATCTGAAAATGCTACAACAAGTCTGCTGCTACTTTCTTTTTGCACAGCACATAGCAACAAAGGCTTTGGGTTCAATTATTGTAACATTTACATTTGCCAGAGGATAAACATAGGAACCTTAGTGCTCAACACACTCAGTTAGAAGTTGGATACTCAGCACTGAGACAAATCACAGGGGAAGAGGAAAATCAAGCAGTTTCTATCTTACTGTATGAATAAACATTTATAACCTTGACTTTATTCATCTTGTTCTGAATATGCTGGTCAAATGGAATAAAAAATGGATTAGAAGAAAAGTTTCTGTGTTTACTTAGAGAATTTGATCTTTGAGTCAAATTAGAAACAATAAAACATTTTGAACTTTTTTTTTCAGCTAACAGTTTGTAGGCTAATTTTGAATTTGAATTTGTTCCAAGCATGATAGCTTAGATTTGCCCCAGATGGACTTTCAGTTCTGTTCAAATCGCTTGACAGCACCATAACAGCCATTTGTAACTAAGTCTGCAGAAATGGGCTGGCACTAGCAGCCTACTAGTATTGCTGATCTTTTTGTATGGGAAAAGCACCCATAAATCACAGTGCATTAAAAAGGCATACGCATCTCAAGCAAACATCATGGAGAATCCATTGTCCTGTAGATAAGTATACAAATAAGTGCAAAGCATCACTTAAATTTTATATAAGGCACATATTTTTTGGAAGGCAACCAATGCAGTTTCACATGCTGTACTTTTTCTAATCTGACTGACTCACAGTCTTGTGATAGTGAGATAAGCTAGGTAGGCAAATTTTTACAGAGTTGCAATTACTGAAATTGTCATTACGCTGCTCACTGTAAAATAAATATAGATAGAAGTGAAATTATGCACAGGCTAGAAGTAGAAAGTGTTTTGCTTCTGTTTGCTAAATTAATCTCTTCCTAAATGGCTGCAGGCCAGGTAGGTTAGCATTTGTGGTTTCAAAGGTTTTCAGCGCTTGCAATGAGCCATGAAATTACTGCATGCTGCTGAAAATGGCAGCTGATGAAAGGAAAAGAGCGAATCCCAAAGGCAGAAAGACAGGAGGAAGCAAAATTACAGGCAGAAAGTCTGATTTTTGATGTTGCTCATTGTGAAATGTACACCCAAACTTTTAATAAAACATAAAACATTAATAAACCTGCTAACAATTCCTTACAATTTCTTTTGAAGTCTCAGTATAATTTCTGAATACTTATTAAAACAGGCAATGATTCAATGGTGGCTGAGCAGTTTCTGACTGCTGGATATGGTATATTGGTATACTAGTGACTTTTGAAATTAGATTTTTATTGATGTTTTTTAATTGAATTATCCAAAGGATTGATGTTTTCTGTTAATAATGTGACCCTAAACTCTTGAATTGTTGATCAAGTTTAACTAATATTAAATTAGATATTCAATGGCAAAACACACTGTATGATCAATGCTACTTCACCATTCCAAATCCTCTCAACTCGGTTGGAAAAATAAATGTGGCTTCAGCTAATCATATTGCTGAAAGCTAGTTTATTATATTACATGTGTATGCCACAAGAATGACAGTGTTACTTCTGGGGAGGGACGAAACAATCGTTTTAAACACTAAGAAAAAGAGGACACTGGAAGAGGAATCATGCACAGCAGTAACTGGGTTATTTTAGTTTAGTACCATCTTAGTTTAAAAGAAACATGCAAATGACAAGCCCTTTGGGTCAGTATTGTGATCAATTCTTTGGCAGCATTATCTACTAATTTCAAAGACTCACAGTGTGGCAGGATCATTTGTAATTATTAAAACACAATTTTTGATAGAAGAAGATTGTTGACCAAAAAAAATAAAACCCAAACAATTTTTAAGGACATAACATTAAGAAATCGTGTTTCTATTAACAAAATACTGAACAGATTAATGAATTATCCTAGAATATGGTTATGTTCTCAAGGGCTCTGTGCAGGCAGATAACTTGCTTACTGTGATCAACCCCAATGTACTTTGGGGTACTTCCTTGCAGAAATAAGCCTGCATCCAGTATCTTTGGAGACTGAAGAAGCTTATACCTTTCTGGTTGTGTAAAGTTGTGTCTGTTTTTGAAGCTTATACCATTCTGATATGATTGGTTCTGTAAAGCAGTGTCTGGTTTTGTGGGCCCTTTAAATAGACAGATTTGAATCAGGCAAGAACTGAATGCACTACTATGTCTGCAAGGCATAGAAATTAAGATCACATCCTAAAATTTCATTATTAGAGAAGAATGGTTTTTAAGATTTCTTTACCTTATTTCTGACCTGGATTGTCTCCAAAACTTTTTTTAAGTGTTCTTTAAGATACTGAAATTATCTGCAATTAAAGGTGGCCACTAGGAGTGCAGTATAGGATGTATAGGGAGAAGGTATTTTGGCAAAGGGACCTGGTCAAGGGCACTTCTGGAAGGTCACAGGCTTCTTGGGGTCTGTTGGCTTTTAATGTATCGTCCACCTAAGGAAGAAGCACACAGAAAATTGTATCCAGGCAATCACACTGTAATTTGAATAGACCTAAAAAAATCATAGCCTGCCTGAACTGTGTTGCCACTGTATCCCACACAGCAGAGCTGCCGTGGCCAAATATCTTCCAAACAGAAGAATACAGAGGGCAGCTAAAACTGCAGGAGGAATGTCACTGGTAAGAAGAAAGCAACTGCTAAATTGGAATCACAAGCATGTACATGCACACAAATTGGGATTTTGCGTGCATAAGTTCAGTATGTGGTAATGCATGTGCAAAATGTCACGCCCTTATCTATTCAGGTGCTCATTCATACCACACTAATCACTGTCTCAGCACCTAATTTTGAAGACTATAAATATTTTATTATCCACACAAAAATCAGAGGTGGAAACTGAGCTCAAGCTGTGCCCTGAGGAAAATAAAGCAAATTGTGCTACATAATAAAAGATAGATATACAAAACCATTGCATGGACATAATTCATATTCATATTGAGGAGTCCTATATTAGATCTAAAGTAATCACATTATTCATTATATACTGTATGCTATAGAAATAGAAATTGTGTACTACATACATATATTGTAGCATAAGAAGCATTTTTAATTATGTTTTTATTAAAACTTCAAACATAGAACATGCTTACCCCTCAGTGTGATAGGAAGAATTTACTGCTGCACTACAGAAAAAGATAGCACAGCACATGTCCAACATTTAAAACCAAATTGTGTATACTCGATCTCTCGATGTTCTCCCTTACCAGACTGAAGGAATCTTATATTCCTGTAACAGAAGACAAACAATGTCAGCATATACCAAGTCCCACATGCACAAAGAATAGCACTGAGCTTAGTGGAAAAACATGGTAATTCTGAAGCTGTCTTAAAAACCTATGGATGTTTCTGATTTTTAAATCTTAAAAGTCAAGCCACAAAAGAAAGAAGGAAGGAAGGAAGGAAGGAAGGAAGGAAGGAAGGAAGGAAGGAAGGAAGGAAGGAAGGAAGGAAGGAAGGAAGGAAGGAAGGAAGGAAGGAAGGAAGGAAGGAAGGAAGGAAGGAAGGAAGGAAGGAAGGAAGGAAGAGAGAGAGGAAAAGAAAGAAAGAAAAAGAAAGAGAAAGAAAGAAAGAAAGAAAGAAAGAAAGAAAGAAAGAAAGAAAGAAAGAAAGAAAGAAAGAAAGAAAGAAAGAAAGAAAGAAAGAAAAAAGAAAGAAAGAAAGAAAGAAAGAAAGAAAGAAAGAAAGAAAGAAAGAAAGAAAGAAAGAAAGAAAGAAAGAAAGAAAGAAAGAAAGAAAGAAAGAAAGAAAGAAAGAAAGAAAGAAAGAAAGAAAGAAAAAGAAAGAAAGAAAGAAAGAAAGAAAGAAAGAAAGAACCCCAGGATTAAAAGTCTATTTAAAAATACATGAGGAAAAAAATAGTTGAGAATAAAAGAATACTCATGAGTTTTGGGCTGAATTCTGCTGAAGTCCCACTTTAAAAAAAAAACTGTTAGAAATGAAGATAAATCTACAGCTGAGGCAAACTAAATGCTTGCCATGTCACTCTTTCTTCAGAGTCATCTAGAAGAGAATTTTTGGGTGGATGCTCCATAAGGAAACAATGCTATATGTGATAAGTAAAGATATAGAGGTATGCATTATTTGATGGATTATTCTGTAATGAATGCATGGGGAATACCTAAGTGAGTTTGGGCAGAGAAATAAATTAATTCCATATGTAGAGCACTGCAGAGTGGAAATATTATGCAGGCAGGACTTATAGAGAAAGTTACAATTTATGTGCCGTTTCTATGAGGGAGAAAAGGGACAGAAGGAAAGAAGGCACCTAAATCACTCATCAGGTCATGCACTGTCTCTCTGAATCAAGAGAAAATAGTTCTAGCTCCCAAAACTGCTACTCTACTACTGAGAGAGCTTTAGGTGAGGTTGGTTACTTCATCACATGAAGTGTGAGTTAAAATTGCATGTGAGTATTGTGAGTATTAGTTGGATGGGTGAACTGAACAGTAGAGCTTGCCTGCAAGTGTTTTGCTACTGAAGATTTAAGTCTGATGCTATACATTCTTTACTACCACCAAGTAAAGAATTAAATATAATGATTACACCATGGGCATACACACCATGGAAAAGCAAATAGGTCTATACTGATGTGAATCAAAACAGTCTGCAATTCTGCCAAAATGACAGGAAGCATTTTCCAACTAGATTGCCACTTTTCTTTGTGGTGCTTTGGGCTCACATGCTCCCTCAGCAGGATTCATTTTGAAGATGGAGAGGTTTGACTAAGTGATTTGATTAAAAGTGATTAAAATCAAAGCTATTTCTTCCTCTGTAGCAGGTGGAGTTTCATAGCAAGTGGTTTCATAGAAACATGGGTTTATTTCATTTCATTTGACCTCCTTTCTCGCATGCATTGGATTAGAAATGAAAATGAATCTCAGAAAAAATCTCCAAAGAACTGCCATGACCTGTACAGATTCACCTTGCAGTATGCCCAAGGAAGCTTGAAGATCTCCATTTTGCC
Source organism: Acridotheres tristis (assembly GCA_037013685.1). Classification (NCBI taxonomy): domain Eukaryota; kingdom Metazoa; phylum Chordata; class Aves; order Passeriformes; family Sturnidae; genus Acridotheres; species Acridotheres tristis. The sequence continues at coordinate 130,867,079 of CM072886.1, read as the reverse complement.
CTACTGTAGTTATCTTTGAAAACTGATTCTTTCCTATGGGAAGCAGATTTCATTTATTCTGTGTAGGATTCAACCATCTTTCTTCATATATTGTTACTAACACAACTCAATTCAATTTGCTTAGTTGCAGATATTTTGCAGCAGAAATTGCAATTAAATGTAGGAACCTTACATGGTATGACACAGATTTCCCCCATATGAATAAAAAAAGTTCAGAAGATTTTTACCACTGAATTTGAAGCTGAACCATTGTTTTACTCTTACACAAGGTTGATAATATGTGCCCAGACGACGTCTTCATCTACTTGTGACTGTGAATATTCTTAAATCTAAGATTCTATAGGCTTGGTGCAACTATTACTGAAACTTCAAAAAGTTGCAAAGAGTTTGGTAAAAGGCCACAGGAATGACTGAAAATGTAGATCTCGCCTGGTAGAGATACAAAGCTTTATTTCTTCAGTTTTCAAAGAGAAGGTGAAAGAAGCCACTTGATCAGAACTTGTAAGTGGGTGCTGAGGCAGAAGGTCTCTGCTTGCAGAGGACTCTTTCTACCTTCAAAGAGTGAACAAAATTCAGTATATGGCAGGTAAAGCCAGAAAAATTTCAAGTAGATGTGGCATAATGTTCTAAACACTGGGAATAATTAACTACAAATTTTTACCTAAGGAGGTGATAGACATCACCGGGAATGCTACACTTAATATCTTTCTAAAGGCTACACTTCATCACAAGTGCATTGGAAGCAGTGAAGTTATAGCTTCTATTTTATGAAGTCAAATTATCATTGTGTGTCTTCTAGTTAAAAAAAAAAATAAGCAGATCTACAGGCAAACAAAAGAACAGGTGGCAGTTATAAGAACAGACAAATCAGAGAAAAAAATTAGGCAAGCCAAGCCAAACCATCGTGAATTCCTCTTGTTGATTATTCAGGCCACATGTTCTCTTTTCAAAATTTGCCAAATCATTTGTGCTCACATAGGAGCCCATCGTACTCAAACAGATATCATTTTTCCACCCATAAAGTAGTGGTCTTTTGAACTGTTAAAGTGGTATTTAGTCAACAGAAAAGACAAAAGTACCCCCCCCAGCAGAGAAGTGCATCAGGCTAAAAATGAGTAAAACCTCTCTGTTTCTGAAAGCAGTGGCACGCTTGGGAGTGAGATAGCCAAGGCACATCCAGCTACAGCCCAAAGAGCCAGTGCCTGCTTCCTGATGTGCTGGATGGAGCCAGACATCAGAGCAAGTCCCAAGCAAAACTTCAACTCAACATTCCTTGTCATATCCCTTAGCTGCACTGTTATCTCAGTCCACCAAGGCTGCACGAGGGAAGAAAGATGAAGCAGGCTGGAGATGTTTTAAGTTGTTTCGTTCCACGCAGTTATTCTGCTCCCAGTTACCTGCACCTGCTGCCACGGCTGGGGAGCTGCTTTGCAAAGTTACCACTCTGGAAAACACTACTAGGTACTACTGATAAAGAGACAGCCTCAACTAAAGGTTGGAGCTTCATCTGAAAAACAAGCATGAAGGCATTCTTAAGATGCTTGAAGCAAAGAAATATCCTAAACTCATGACTCCACTGATAATGTACCTCCATGCACACAAGTGACAATACATGTCAAAGGAAATATATATATGGGGTTTTTTGTTTGGTTGGTTTTTGTTTTTTTAAAATTTATTTATGCACTTTCCCCAAATGGTGACTGTGGTGTTGCTCTCTGGATGCAGCTGTGTACAGGAGCACAGCAGGTTAAAGCTGCCCCAGCTGCCTCTGGTGAGCAAGCAGGGACTCCAGGAGGCTGAGGACTGCAGCCTGCTTGCTCAGGGCTTTGCTAATTGCCGAGAAAGAGATGGTTTTGTTATCTTGATTTGTGCTTGCAAAGGCCCTTTCCTACTAACAGACTTCACTGCATTTTGTTGCATTTATTTCTACTCAGTTATTTTACCAGCCTCTGTTTCACCACCTGCCTGGGTCATGGCCATTGGATGAGTGAGTGGAAAGTGACAGACTCATCTATTCATTCAACATGTGAGAAAAAGGGACAAAACCCAAGCAGGACTCGGGAAAAGGCATATTCAAAAAGTATTCAGAATAGTTAAACACAGGCAAATGGGGAAATATACGTTTGCTTTTGTCAAACTAAAGGAGCATGTGTATAAATTGTCGTTTAATTTCAGGAACCAGTTCTGCTTTCCCTAAAATCATACATAAAAAAGGTCAAGCAGTTATTTATACACATCTATAAATTATATAAATACATATATATACATACATATATATAAATCAATCCTCCAAATGGTCACCCCTCCACATGTTGTCATGTGTCATTGGGTATGTTATTATGTCTGTTTTGCAGAAGATGTCATCATATGTATTCTGAGCTTTAACATCTTTAGCAAATGGTTGCTTTTCATCAGTATATTTCTCCAACGTGTTCAGACTAAGAAAATAATAATAATTATGTTGAGATAGAGGGAATGGAGGGAATTCAAGGAATAGAATATCTGAAAGCTCTGTAAAGGAGAGAATGTCTCCTTATGAATAGCCTCAGTAGAGATCAATTTGTCAAAACCCAAGAATGACATTCAAGGTATTTAGAAAGACTATAAAGATGTTTTATGAAGATGGCACAGGGAAAAAAATACTCCTCTCTTATGAACAGGGAATTCAACTTAGAATTTCAAATTAACTTATTGTATGATGCATTATTTAATAAATGTTAGCATTAATTTTTGAAGAGTTCAATTTGCATAGTATTACTGGGCCAAATGGTTGATGAGAATCACAATTAAAGAAAGATGCACCATTCTTTTGGCTAAAAACGAAGTATCAAACGAAGTCAAACCCTCATCATTACACAGAATAAAGGTGGCCTCTAACTGTCAAAAATATCAAGCTCTGTGACAGAGGTATTTAAAGTTCTGATAATATTTAAATCAAATTTCTTGTAGTTTGACCCTATACAGAAACTCAAGATTCTCTCCTAGACTCAGTTAAAATATTTTAAGAACAAAAGTTTCTAGCCTAGACAAAAGACATAGAGAAAGAGAAGTAAATTAGAGCTTCTTTTAGGTCAATATCTGATGTAAGTGTTCATCACATCATCACTCGCTTTCTGATTTTTTCCATGAAAAATATTTGAACAAAAGTGTTAGCATTTTCTTACCCAACCAGCTATATAGGTTTTACTAAATAATATTACAGCTACAAATAAACATTGGCATTTAGAAGAAATGAACCATAAAAAATGGTCTTACAGATTCATGGATTATTATGCTGAAAGAGATGATTGTGACCCTCTAGTCTGACCTTCTGCATAATGCAGGCCACAGGACTTCTTTGAATTAATTCCTTATTGAACCAGGACATCTCCAATAGACTTAGAGTTCAAAGGCTCCCATAGCCTGCCACCTTTTCCATGGTACACAGAGATCTTCCTTGCAGATCCTAGTTTGCCACATCACCTTTGCTTTTGGATTCAGAGAAAAAGATTAAATTAAATAATATTTTTCAAAGTATTTTTCATACCCCTAAAGATTCGTTTGTGGGGAAAAAAAAAACCAAAACCCCCAAACAAACAAACAAACAAACAAACCCAAAAAGCAAAAAACAAAAACACCAACAAAAAACAAACAAGAACAAAGAAACAAACAAACAAACAAACAAAGAAAAACCCAAACCAACACACCCCTAAGTGAAAAATGTTCAGAATTTCCAGTCTTTCATCAAAAGCTGGAAAATCTATATCAAAATACATTTTGAGAGAGGGTGAAGGGAGGAGTTGTTGGAAAAAAATGGTCCAGTAAAAGACTTCAGCTGTTCTCTTTTAACCTCGGTACAATTGCCTTCAGGGACAAAAATTAGTTTCTTTTCTGATGGGCCATTTTGGAAAGACAGAAACCCTCAGCTGATCTGGCCTGACATCTCTGCAGGGGATAGAGGGTTTCTTCCTCATCTTCATGCCTCTTGAATCCTGTCTGCTTTGTCAAAGCCATGAAAAGCCACTTCAGATGCTGTTAAGAGAAATTGATGCTGAGTACAATATTGATGAAGCATCTGGCATTTCTAGCTTTGGATCAGGACTGTATTGTAGCTGGGACTTCACAAAATGGAGCAGAAGGAAAATCATGTCATAAAGACAACGTTTTGGAGACAAAAAAAGGATAACATGTAGTTTCAATGTCACCTTCTCTTGTCCTAGAAGTCCAATACAGAAGAAAGAACAAAAACTTGAAAGTTGCCTGCTGGGAGTCAACACCCACCTTTCAGCTATTGAATCAGTGCTGAGTGGACACTGGCTGGGCCTTGTGCATGAAGACAAGTCGGGCTTATTTTCTGAGGTGATAATGAGTAGAGAATCACTTGAAGACTTGGAGAGAGGATTCTCTTGAAAACCCATTCCTGCAAGGATCTGCAAAATAATTGTTACAATGACAAGTATTGTCTCATTATTTTCTTGAGTTTCCCTACCTGCCTGCACCATCTATTATTTTTTAGAGTTCCTATGCCATAATATGTAAAGCTGAGCCATAGCTTGGACATGAAAACTAAAACTCAAAGCCATGAGCAAAGACAATATCCATGTTAGTGGTGTGAACAGCAGGCAGAATGGTGCCAATATTTATGGCAACACAGAAATGTCTAGGGCAGAAAAGAACGAGATTTTTCTTAGTCATGTTGCACTCGAGTTGAAAGCTGCATCCATGAAGAGATATAAAGGTTTAGCTTTTCAACACAAAGATCAGTTTCAGGACAGAGCATTAGAGATACATGTATATGATTCATCTGCACAGATATAGTAACTGAAGTTGGGTTATTTAACTAAATTGCCAAGGCATCAGATGCTGAGGAAATGTTATAGCATTAATGTCTTCCAAGAGTAGAGCTGACACACAGCATAACATTGGGAGGCCAATGTCCATGGAAGCTTTATCTGGTATTGAATGTTATGGTTCATTTTATCAGAATGGTACACTGTACTCATAGTCCGTGCTTTTCCCTGGCTACCCATCTACTGCCAGGTCAAAGTGTTGGTTATAATCTTTAAATCCCTACAAAGCTTTAGGGTCTGCAGTTCTGGAGACTGTCTCTCTATTTTATATTCTCACACAACAGTTAATCCTAGTTATGGCTGTTTCAGGTAAATGGGAAAAAGTAGAGGATGCTGTTTAATGAAGCCACAACTCAATTTATTTGAGAACTATTATCTGTACCATGAAGCTATTTGTAAATTTTTCCCAACTGGAGAAGACTGCCGCTAACTCCACCCCACTGAGACACTGGACTTTTGTGTGTGTGTTAAATACTAGAAACTGGAATCTATACTACTATTTTATTAAGAGATACCTTTCCCTGAAGCCATTTCCAATGTAGATTCACGAGGAAATATTTTCCACCAAGGACTGAATATCCCCATTAGAGGACCCTCTAAGATAAACTTTGGTTAATAGTAAATAGGTAACATCATGACTGATTAACCAAACAATATAAAACAACCAGTCTGATACTGAACAGTTTAAAGGTGAGAGGGACAATATTTTGAAAGAATCTAATGTATAATATCTGCAGCTGAATATACTAATCTTGGGGTAAGGACCAGTAACCCAGATATCTGAGCAGGATCAGACTTCAGAAAGCCAGCAGAGTTTTGATCCCTTTCTGTATACAAATCTACATCCAGTAGTACATAGGAGTCAAAGGGATTTGGGGAAGTGGGGTGAGGGAGAAGGACCCTTAAAAAACATGTGCTTCTCATTCTAGCTTCGTATACAAGGCATTTTTTCCTAGGAACTGTGGATACTCTATTGTCCAAAGCTATATTAACATCAGTTACTACTTTGAAGAAGCTTTCTCTTCTCTTGATATGACAACAGCCAGCAACTTGGGCTTTTTCCTATTTTACCTTTTTACCCATTCATAAACTAAAGATGGTGAAACTTTCCTTAACTACACTCCATCATATTTGAGAAGCCTTAGAAGTCCAGTGACATTCCCACTGATTGGAGAAGGGGAAGCAGAATAAACTCCCATTTTTAAAGCAGGAAAAAAGAAAAGACCCAGGGAATACAGGCCAGTAGTCTCCTACCTCTGTAACAGGCAAGATCATGCCACTGTTTAACATCAGTCCTTGTTGGTGACAGAGACAGTGGGATTGAGTGCACCCTCGGCAAGTTTGCTGATGTCACCAAGCTGTGTGGTGTGGTTGACATGCTGGAGGGAAGGAATGTCATCCTGAAGGATTTTGACAAGCCTGAGAGATGGGCCTGTGCAAATCTCATGAAGTTCAGCAAGGCCAAGTGCATGTGGGTCAGGGTTATCCCAAACACAGGCTGGGCAGAGAATGGATTGAGATCAGCACTGAGGAGAAGGATTTGAGAGTGTTGATTGATAAGAAGCTCAACACAAGCCATCACTGTGCACTTGTAGCCCAGAAAACCAAACTTGAGCTGTATAAAAGCAGCGTGGTCAGCAGAGTGATGGAGGTGATTCTCCCCCTCCACTCCTGCCCCATGAAAGCCCACCTGGAATTCTGTGTCCAGCTCTGGGACCCTGGCATAAGGGGACATGGACTTCCTGGAGTGAGGCCAGAGAAGGTTCATGAAGATGATTAGAGGGCTGGAGCACTTCTCCCATGAAGCTGAGAGAGTTGTGGTTTTTCAGCCTGAAGAAGAAAAGTCTCTGTGCACACATTGTAGCAGCCTTTCAGGGAGCTACTACAGGAACTGCTTATAAGAGCACACGGTGACAGGACGAGGTGGACGGTGGCTTCAGATGGTAAGGGTGTAGATTTTGATTAGAAATTAGGAAGAAATTTTTTATTGTGAGGGTGGTGAAGCACAGGACTGCTTGACTGGAGAAGCTGTGGCTGTCCCACCCCTGGAAGTATTCAAGGCCAGGCTGGATGGGGCTTTGGGCAATCTGGTCCAGTGGAAGATGTCCTGGTCCATGGAGAGGAAGTTGGAGGTAGGTGATATTTAAGGGCCCTTCCAACTACATCCATTTCATGTTTCCGTAGTTCAGTGATAATTCTGTGAAGAAGCTTTGATGTCTCTCTTGAAAAGGACTACAGTGATGTTAAAAATTTGTGTTAATCTATTTGCATTTTGAAAATGCAAGCTAAGGTAGTAATAATCTTGCCTTAATTTGTTTCAGCTTGACTTGCTGTTGTTATACCTGCAACCTGTAGTTGCCTCATTTCTAGTAAAGAAAAGTTGGGGATGTATTTAGAAAGTTTTGAGCACATTTAAGCAGTAGGTACCCAAGAATATATTTTATGAAATAAGTATTTTTTAACAGATTGTGCTAAGAAAGAATCCACCTGAATACACCTGTATTGAGAACCTTTTTCCAACTAAAATGTCTTGGCAGTTTGAAAAAGGCCCTTATATATAATGCTAAAAGTAATTACAACGTACTATGAACAACTTCCTTGCCAAATTATCCAGCTGACGTGACAACACTTTCCAAGTTACACAACCACTAAAAAAAGCCTTAATAGAAAAAAAAATCAAACAGCAGAGCCATTATCTTTGGAAATTTATTTTATAACTTCGTATCAATCCCAAACGAAATCCTTGAAGCTCTGGATGCCAAGTTTCAAGCTACTGTTTATTTGGAGTTTTTTTTTTAATATTGGGCTTTAAAACTCAAAAATGAAAGTTTATAAGGCAAGTAATTATCCATTCTTATTATGGTGCCCCTGGATGCTGCTATAACATATAATATATTCTTAGACTGTGAATAGAAAAAAATACAAAAAATATAAAATAAAGAAATAAAGGTAGAAAGTGAACCTTTTTTCATGGTTATACCACTATGATATTGGAGACTGATTTTAGCTTTTTAGATGTACTCTGTTGACCCTTTATAGATTTGCTCTTCCAATGACCCTTGTTACTTACAGTAAGATTAATCTATTCACATATCATTCCTCAAAAAAGAGCCATTAACACACAACAGTGCAATGTGATCTAAGGCAATGAAGTTAAAACATTCTCTAGTCAAGTTAATTTAAGTACTTTTTCCTCTGTCACTAATAGACTAATGGGAATTATGACAAGTGTTGTGTGTTGTTAAACTGTTAAATATATGACCCTTGATACCATCTGAAGCACTTTTTTTTTTCCTGAAAGTATTAGTATTTAGTAGTTTAGAGGAAAATATTATTTTGGTTTTGTTCTGTTAAAATAATGTGAAGTGGAAGTCTCTGTTGAGAATAAATAATTCAGGTAGGGTGTTGTCAGCTGAAAGATGTTGTCACCCATTAAATATCATCAGTTGCATTGTCCAGTGGTGATTCAGAGAATTCTGGACCCAGCAGCCTTTGGAGGTTAAGCTCTCACAGCTGTAGAAAGAGGGATAAAACGTACCATCTCTAGGAAAAGTTGAAAATATCCAGAGTTTATCTGAAAATCTTCAGAATTTATCTATGTCTAGTATATTTATCATCTCTGGTGTATTTAGAACTTTTAACTATCTATTCATGGTATTGACAAATGAAGTATCAAGTGTTTAAAGAATCGGCCAGTATCAAAGCTGCACTTGTTTCAGAGAAGGTATTTAAATGTATGGCTCTTTCTGTTTGCCCCAAGATGCACTCTCAGACACCAGGCCAAGTGCTTTGCTCCCACAGGACTTGCTTCCTTTTCAGAGAAGGTCAGCCACGTCTGCAGGACTCTTGGCTCAAATGTCCCAGGGCCCCACCTGGCAGCTGGGAGTCCTGGAACTTTTTTATTTGTGATGGGTTTTCAGTGGAAAATGCCTGATGTGTTGTGAGTTGTATCAGAGCCCACCAGGGAGGTTTTCCATTGCAAGACAATAAAAACACCTTTTGCATGCCTTGGAGCACGAATGAAGTTTGAAGGAGATATGAACAAGAACTTTGAGGCTATTTGAGACATAAAGGATATTCTTGTATTTCTTTTTAGATCTAGCCTGTGCTAGAGCCCCATCATAGGGGCTCTGAACTCTCTGGGAAGGGCCAAGGGAAAAACACTGTCTCAGCTCGAATTAGTGACAGCACAGTCATTTCCAGTAACACTGCTGGGATATAAACCTATATCTCTATTTCTTATGTGTATTACATTATTGAGAAAGCTAATAATCAGGAAAGAAACTAAATAGCAGATGAGATTTCATTGCAAATATTGGAAAACAAAAAAGAAAGGTCCATAAACTGAGCTCACCAAACTTCCACATGGTCTAACAGCGCACTAAGAAAGAGAAACAGTTTGGAGAAATGAGCAAATCTGTTCTACTATTGTGTTAGCAGGCCCTAACTCGAGGAACAAATCACACATTTTCCAAGAAATTCGTTACTCTGCCACAGACAAATCAAAGAGCCCTTTACAATCCAAGATGTATCATGTGACTTACACGAATCTGAATACCCATCTCCACTATTAGTATTCCACGTTACTGGTTTGATTGTATTCTATGATCCAAGTTCTGCCTTTCAATATCTCTGCAAATCATTGCATATCTCAGAAGATCTCTGCTGCACGTGTGCAGAAGGAACATTCTTCTTGTGCTGAATGGTAGAATAGAAAATCACAACACTTTGCATGCTAATATGGTTGCATGAGTGATGTCTGATACATTTTATTCAAGTAATTCCTGTTTTTACCATAAATCATGAGCAGAGAAAATTATTTATCATCCTTTTTTCAGTACCTTTATTTAAAAGATTAGTTAAAATATTTTAGTTACTTGTATTAAACCTTAATAAGAGTCTATAGAAATTAAAAACAGGGGTTGTGAAATATCAATTAACATAAGAATCAATTTAATGGTAATTTAAATAGCTAACTTATAATTTTTGCATAATGAAGTGGCCTGTGGGCTTGAAGTCCTAATCATGACTAATTAATTTAAAGGATGTTACTTTTTATTATCATTAAAATGTCTGACAGGTGATAAAACATTTAGGGTTGCAGTCACAAACTTTTTACATCAGCTATAATATAAGGTGACAGGCTATATAAACCCTTTCCCTGAAAAATGAATATTTAAGGAAAATAGTGTTAAGCAATTTGGATCAAATTCAGCTGTGGTAGAAATAGGTGAGAGTCCCTTGAAGAAATGACTTTTGCCTATGTGAAGGTTCAGTTTTATCCTATCTTTCAGCAGGACCAAGACTGAGAAATTCTGGGTTTCTTTGCTATGTGTACAGACTCTTATTGAAATGATTGCATAATGCAAGGAAGTCTTCACCAGGTTTTCAGACTGACATTTTCAGTCAAATATTTCTTTCATTTTCCATCCATGAATCAGAAAAAGATTAAAAAGTGACCTAATCAAATCTTAATATGTAGTATCTTCTGTTAAAGGAAATAATGAGTCGGGGTGAAGACAACTCTAGTCCCCTCCCCCTAAGACACAGTAGCTGCAACCTGCAGTTTGTTTGTGTCTTCACCAGTTATACCAGAGGTCAGTGCCCTGTGGATCCAGCATCCTGGCATTCTGTGAGGTGTCTGCTGGAGCCTGCTCTCTCCTCCACCTCCTGCTGGGTTCCTGCCCTGATGGCCCTGAGGTTAAAAAGGTTCTTCACATCCTTCAGTTCTTCTGCTTGTAGGTAATCCAGGTTGTAGGAATCTCTAATAGCAGGGAAAGAGGGCAGACCATAGAGTACATGAGGATAACACAGCTCAGGGACCTGCAGTCAGTGTCAGATGGGAAGTGGAGTGAGACTTCCAAGGGCTGCATAAGAGTTGCCACTCCAGGTGAATCCAGAGCCCTCTCCCTGTGGTCAGGAGTTTGTTCTTGCAGACCTTGTTCTTGCAGACAGGAATAATCTGTGAAGGCAGCTTTTCCAAAGTAGGCATCAAGTCTCAACACCTAGAGCAATGGAATAAAGCTATATGGAAATTGAGACTAGGCTATCTCCAGAAGCTGCAAGAACAGGGCTGTACCAGGCTGTAAGGAGCACTGTAATCTGAGAAACTCATGTAACTAGATAAGCTGTCAGAAAATTTTCAAGCTTTGTCAGCTGTCACCCAGCTCACAGACCATGGAAGCAGCTTTCAGGAGTTAGAGTAATGCTTCCCTCCATTCTGTGAGAGGCATCCTATGGGGAAACTTCTCAAGAACTTGCATGCAATATATTTGTTAGGCTAAAGAAGGAAAATTATTACTTAAGTGAAATCCAGTATTTAGACCCCTGCACATGCATTAAGGATTTAGCCTGTTGTCATGTTTCACCAAGACTAGGAATGTTAACCTAGATTTTTACCTATGTCTTCCAGGTAACTGAAGAAATTGTTGGTATTTGCTGCCCTCAGTGAAGAAACTCTTGATAGCTAGACTGTCTTTCAACAAAGAATTGAAAATGCATAATTTTCATACTGATAGGAAGATAAATGTCTTTAGAAATTAGATTTTTCAGATGCACTACTCACCTTTTTGTAGAACACCTTAACTTTAGCAATCTGTATTGAAGTTTTTAAAAAGTTCAATAAAATGAGACAATCTTTCATTAAGAAATTATTTCATATCACAGGTTCCAGTAACCATAATGAAGAAGAAATTATTTGAACAGGTGAAAATCTGAGAAAAAAAAAAAAAAAAGAAAAAAATAGGCAACAGTAAAGGCAGGATCAGTAATGAGGTGTATTCTGAAATGATTAGGAGTACACAGATGAGGAGAGGAAACTTGTGCACGAACCATGAGCACAAAACTGGCTATTAGTTCAGTTTAATAGCAGACTATATGTCTACCGTTAGTAGACATTTGGGTCATTGGTACATAAGCACAAAGAAACTACTATACAGATACTAATGTATGGATGAGTAGGAGACAAGTTCAATAGGTCTTACATGAAGTTACATTATGTGCTGGTTTTACCTGGGATAATTTTTTTTATTCTCACAGAGGCTGATAAGGAGCTGCGTTTTGAATTTGTGCTGAACATGGGGTTAATACAGAGATTTTTTTTAATTGCTGAGCAGAGCTTACACAGAACCAAGGCCTTTTCTGCTTTTCCTGCTGCCACCCTTGTTAGGAGACAGAGTGTGCATGAGAAATTGGGAGGACACCAGAAATCTGGGAGATCTGAGCCCAGCTGAACAAAAGGATTTTCCAGAGCATATGATGTCATGGTGAGTATATAAAGTGGGGGAAATAAGAGGAAGGGAGGGTGTTTGGAATGATGGTATTTGTCTTCTCTTGTAACCACTGCATGTGATGGGACCTTGCTCTCCTGGAGATGGCTGAACACCTGCCTGCCCATGCAAAGCAGTGAATCAATTCTTTATTTTGCTTGTGTGCATGTTTTTGTTTTCCCTGTTAAACAGTCTTTATCTCAATCCATAAGTTTTCCAGCTTTTATGCTCTGATTGTCTCTCATGTCTGGCTGGTAGGGAGGTGAGTGAGCAGCTGTGAAATACTTGGTGGCTGGCTGGGGTTAAGTCAAGACAATGTAAATAAACACTTTTAGCATAGTAGATTCCAAAATATAAAATGCCATACAATCCCCACAGTGAAGAGGGAGCATGCCAGACTCTTTGTGTTGCCCTAAATACAACTAATACAAGGGAAGAATCCAAATGAAAACCACATTTTGTTTATAGAAAGATATTCAGCTAATTGTGTTCAGTTATTATCATAGAAATTACATGTTTTCTGCTTTAGCTACATTCTGCCACAGTTAATAATTAAAATATAAACACGTGAAACACTAATTTAATGGCAGACTTCGTAATTACACAAGTACCGTAAATGTTTGTTTTGTAAACATATGTGAAATTCTTTTGTACATACTGTAATTAGGAGATCATAAAAATGAGAGACTATCTCAAAAGGAAAAACTAGCCTACTTTTTTCTTCTAAAACAACTGTAATTGTAAAGGAGACATCATCAAAACAGGTTTTTCAGGAAGCTTCAAATACGTAAGTGCAGAAGATAGTCAACAAATGTCTATTGACTATTCTAGAGTTTTGTTTTTAGAAAATTATAGCTGTTGGCTCAACATACTCATAGCTGTGGGAAGAAACCCAGCACAAGTGTGGCAGTGCTTGGGGGCTCACTGAAGAAAAGGCAGGGCTGCCAAACCTGTTTTGAAGTCTGAAGAAAAGTGACAGTGACTCCAAGGGTCACTCCAAAGGTCACTCCAGAGACCTTTATTTGAGAAGTTACAGGGAAGGATTTGGATTTACATCCTATGGTGAGTTTGTCAGTAAAAAATGTCAGGAGTTGGAAACCTTTGTTTGCGAAGAACTTGCCCAAATTGGGCTTTTTTATTGCTACCTGGCTCAGTGTCTCTTCTTCTGTGTTTATCTCATGGCAAAGAGTAGTTGGGGAACAAGTAAGGCAAAAGAGAGATCCAAGGAAGTAACTTGCGAGAAGAAGGGAAGAAACATTGCAAAAATAAATGGACTGTGCCACAGGAGAGCAGGGCACAGGCTAAGGAAAGCACTGAGACCAGAGAGGAGAATGATACACTAAGGCAGATGGTAAGACAGAGGACAAGGTAGAAACATCTGAAGATTTGAAATAGAAAGGAAAAGAGCGAAGGTCTTCAGTAAGACAGAAAGAAAATGAGACAGGCTTCCAGTTTCTCTTTGCCTTTGATGCTCTTGTCATCCTCCTCAGCTTCCTACAGAAAAGCTGGCAGCTTGGATGACCAGACAAACTGCCCTTCACACACCACAGCCACCTTCCTCCCAGGCAATTACTTTCAAGTTCTTTTGCCACTCAGTTATTTTTTTGTTTTTGAACCTTTGCATGCTTGCAGCTGGACTTCTTTATTTTGTTTGCCACAGGGATGTTTGTTCCTTTTTAAAAGGAAACACAAGATGAAAAAACTGGAATTCTAACCCCTAGAATTCCTATAGTCACTGGTTCTTGTCTACAACTACTCCGTTTCTCATCATGCTCAGTATTTTCTTTTCATCTGAGAGTAAAATCTCTGTAAAGCACAGATGCTGTGCTGAATTTTCCCTCTCACCTATTACACACCTCCCTGCTAACTCTTTTTTTTGCCATCAGGACTCTCTGGGCTCTAGAAACAGCCTTCTCTGGGTGAAGAAGCAGAATATCCACCCTGGCCTCCAGAGCTCAACCATCGCCCACCCTCTGGTTATTTTAAAACATTAGCCTAGTTTTCTATTCAAAAGAGACAACTTTTGGACACTGTTCTAATACATAATTAGTCTTGAGTGAACAATTTTCGGTATTTTTCATGATTTTTTTTTTTATTCAGGTCACCCTGCCTTCAACTAGAACCATCACCTCCCCTTCAAAGACTGTTTGAAAGCCAGCTCTGTCAACACACTTCTCAAATCAGCATCCGAACAACCAGACAAGCTGCTTCTATTGACTTCTGCTGCTGTTTCAGGACATAAAACATCTTCTCATTTTGTATCCCATCTTCACCTGCCCTTGTAGTCATGTTGCCTCATTTCAATGTTTCCTTTGAAATCCACTCAATCATCAGCAGCTGAAATCTCTTCTGAAATCCATCCATGCACAGTTCATGTATCCTGGTGAGCCTGCTCATTGATGCTTATCTTGGCACTGCTTTCATTGAACTAGGCTTTTACATTCACACCAAGGCTGCTCTGAAGGTTTACATACGTACATGCAAGCAGTCCTGCACAGTGAAAAAAAAATTCAAACGGAAGTACTGCAAAAACAGCCACTTCTGATTCTCTAAGGTCCAGACACTGCAACAGAGAGTACGTGTTCATATAGTGTACATAGGTAAAAGGAGAGCATCAAATGCATGCAAATGTCTCAATTCTTCTTGGGATGAGCATCAAAAACTTGGATTTACTGTTACATTTTGTTTGTGCCCTGGTCTTTTTCCTAATAATTCCTTGCATTCTGTTTTGGTTTTGTTAATTTGTTTGTTTTCAACAGCTACCGTGTGTTATGCTAATATTTTCTTAGAATTACCTATTATGACTTTGGGATTTCTTTACTGTGTGGTAACAGCTCAGAGCCTAATACCATGTTTGTAAAATTAAGCTTGTTTTTCTCCAACTGCATTACTCTGCATTTATTAGCACTGAATTTCATCTCCCATTTTACTGCCCAATTACTCAACACTGTGAGATTCTTCCACAGCTCTTCAGAACCAGCTTTCATTTTTACTACACTGAATAATTTAACATCATCAAGCTTTATCAGTCTCTACCACCTTTTCTAGATCCTGTACAAATATGCTGAATAGAACAAGCCTTAGCCCAGGTCTCCGTAGAGTGCACTATTTTCCCTCTCTTAATGAACATTTACTCCTACCTTTCTTCTGCTGTCTTTTAAGAAGACATTTATCTGTGCTAGATATTTATCTGTTCTTGCTAAACTGATCACAAGCAAGGTGAAGACCGGTGAAGCCTCTGAAATGTCAGAACACTGTTATCTCATGTGGTGTGCACATGCTCAATGAGTCTTTCAAACAGATTACCTGAGATGTAAGTTCCCTGTGCAAAATCCATATTAACACTTCTGTCTATATTGGTCAAATTGTTTGCTGGTTAATTTCTTTTATGATAATTTCCACGAAGCTTCCCAGCCATGGCATCAGACTCACAAAGCATTCAGGAGACTGTTTTAAAAATTAGCATCTTATTTGCAAGCTTGTATTTCAAGGAGGAAGATCCATGTGATACGTCATGCTCTGTAAACTGAAGGTCAAAACTTTTGTGGTTTCATCATAATAGGTACCCAGATACATACAATCCCCATCTGAAGATTTTTTTATTGTCATAGAATATATACATTAGAGAATACCTATATATATATCATATAATATCAACACATCAACACATTTTCTGACATTTTGGGTTCAAGCAGACTCTCTAAGGCATTTTCCAGAAAGGTTCTATAGTTGAAACCTCTTTAGAGTGAACATAAATGCAAATAAATTCTTCAGATTTCCATCTACAGTCAAATTTTTGTAACTGTTTGCTGTACATTCTGGTGGGCACTATTGGTCCCTAGGATCCCTGAGAACATCAGAAAAGCTTTTTAGTCCTGAAAAGTCCATAAAAAAATCCTAGTGATTAAAATTAATAGGTTTAGCAAATCTCTCATACATGATGCTTTACTTTCCCAGCCCTTCCTTTATCTCTCTGGTGTTTCGTTATATGCTATGGATCCCAACGCAGTGATAATCTGTGACACTTGCAGCGCTGCCTTTTAATTATCTTTGTCACTTTACTATTGGAACCAAAGGCATTGAAACATCCAGAAGAGTTAGAAGCTAAGAATGGATCTAAGATCTCCTCTGGCAGGTTTCAGGACCCACTGGATGACTAAGGCTGTCCCATGGGTCTATCTGCAGAAAGTTCTACATGCTTAGCTGATGATGTGCTTCCCTCTAATCCCCTTTTCTTTCCTAAGGTGTGGCCCTGCTAATCCTTTGCCGTTTTTTCAGTGGGTGGTTTTAACAGAGGAGCCAATAAAAATAAAGGCGTTCTCCCAATACAGAGGAAATAAAGCAGAAAATTTTACCTTTACAAAAATAAGCTAAAGACAGCTTATAGCTTAGGCCACCTCTGCTTTACCATAGGCTGAGAGTAGGTAGGACAGACCCCCCTAGTGTGCACATATACTCTGCTGACATCCTCATCTATGTTTACACCATATACTATGGTCAGACCAAGCTCCATTTGCTGAGCAATCACAACATTATGTCAAACCATTATGGGTTTAAATTCTTATTTTGTTAAAATATCCACTCAAGTATGAATTGAAGAGCTCCCTAAAGTCTATTTCTGACACTGTGGAGAAGGTAAAATTGCAGCAATTGTATTTAAATAGTATTGATATTAGTAAGCTCTGCACCATCTTTTTGGTAAGTTTTTATACACATATCAGAGAATCAGCAAGGGATAAAAAGAAAAAAAAATGGTGAGAATATTATGAGAAAGACATGTTCTAATATGTTTTTCATTCCTATCTTTTGCACCAAAAGACATAGCATAACATTGGAAGTAAAACAGGAGAACTTAATAAGAGTTTAAAATACTTATCTGCAGAAGAAGAAGGAAAGGAAATAAAGAATAACAACTTGCCACCTGCATTGTTGGCCTTTGACGAAAAGAAAAAGTCCTCCTGTGGATATATGGTATTAGGTCAAAGAAGACAGTAAAAAATCAACCAGAGTCAGAAAGGCCTGAGCTATTCAAAAAGAAGACACAAAAATAGAAAGGAGTGTCTGCTTTCTGCATATCTCAGCTATATCACCTGCTTTTTTCACTGTGTCTGCTTGCATTTTCTTCTCTACAGCTTTCATCCATCTACCTTTCCTTCTGCTCTATACTGCTTTTGCCTTTCCATTTTCTCAGAAACTGGGCTCACTGTCCAAGTTCCAAGGCATCAGACATGAGTTTCTCTTTCACTGAACATTTTGTCTCATGTATCTCAAGTCCATTTTTGTACAAGATGAGTTGGCTCAACGCTGTCATATTTTCAGAAGCAATACAAAAAAGTATTTCTTTTACTATCATGTGACTTTTTAATCTGTACTATATTAATGAAACTTTTCATTGGAAAAAGCCCCACAGTAATGTTAGTAGAATACCTTTCAACTGAATATGCCAGTCCTCTCTACTGGGGATTTGTTTGAAAATCAGAGCTGTCTATAGCCCTTCAAGTCAGATGATACTCAGCTAAGGTGCACTACATGAAACAGGAGTTCACTTTTTCTCTCATCAGCACATACACAGGAATTGATAGCTGAGGGAGTTTGTGAAAATAATAGAGCCCCAAGAGTGATTTTAAGCTTATTTTCACTACATGGCCATCTGCTGTTATTTCAAATAGAAGTTTTATTAACTTTTCAATTTTAACCATAGTATTTCTACAAAGGTCACAATTAAATATTAACACTTCAACTTGCAAAAAAAATTAATCATTCCTTTTCTACTAATAACACTTGGTCTTTGCTTCTGAACATGTCATAAATGTGATAAAGAAAGTGCTAGAGTGCAAGGGAGGTTTCATCAGCAATCTGGTCAGTGAGGTTAGAAAATTTGTGTGTCATTTCTCTCTATCAAGTGACGAGTAATTAGGTTGTTTTGTGATGAGAAGAAAAATCATGCACATTTTAATCTTCATGTGCATATTCTATTTTGGAAATACAGAGCAGGTCTTTTTTTGAGCATATTACAAACTAGAATTAAAATGTTGGAACTACTAAAGTTGACATATTCATTTTATGCTGAAATGTTAAATAGGATAAACACCTGATGGTTTTTGTTGGAATCAGTTTTGAAGCACTGATCACATCTGCAGCACTTATTAGCTGATGTAAATTGAAGTATACAATATTTGGGAATGCAGTGTAACAAGTAGGTAACACGAATCTGAAAAGATGCACTCATAACTTTGAAGATACCAGGCTTGAATATCCAGTTTAAGTTTTCTTGCATATGATTTAAATGTCTGAAATGACTGCCTGGGTTTTTTGAGGTTTTTTTGTGTGTTTTAGGTAGAAACTATGAAACATAAACAGTTTCAATTCTGAAAAGGCTGAGATGAGTACATTATGAAACCATGGATTTTATTGTTTTTTAAATGACCATTCTTGAAAGAACTTCTGATTCACAAAACATAGGTTAAGAGAGTCCACAAAACAGAGAAGATATTCTAAAAAAATGAAGCCAATGAAACAGTGATGGGGCTCTTGCAACGACTCTTGGATATCAGAAGATAACTTTATCAGCATAAGTCATATGGGAAAAACACAAACAAAAAGAATTTACAGCAATCATATCACCAGGAAGGCGACATCTCTGATGTTGAAATCATAGTCTTGCACCACTAACATATCTTTCAGCATTGAAGACAACAACAAATTGGCAAGAACCAGTTTCCCAAAGGCAAGTTAAGTGTAAGGAGAAATAAAAGTACATAATATTGAGTGGGAAACATGAGTATTGTAGTGCATCTTAGGTTCATTACATAATACATGGAACCATGAAAAATGTTTGGAAGCCTCTAAGAATTATCCTTATCAAAGAGTTAAGCCAGTAAAGAGTTTTTAGAAATCCATCTTCACATACATGGCTTACTTAAAAAAAAAAAAAAAAAAAAAAAAAGGAATAAACCAAGAAAAGCCAAAAACATCCTAACCATCTTTGAAACATTTAGAAAATGTGGAGCTGGTAGTATGACAATGAAACAAAACCAAACACTACATTTAATACAGCATGGTGCAAGACACATAGCTTGACATGGAAGTAATTTCCAGACAAAAAGAATCCACTAAAGACTTTTTTGTATATTTCAATCATCTGGACTGTAGGATATAATGACTCACTGCAGAGCCTTATACTGAGCTCAGGTAAATCCTGGTAGGGACCTGGAGAACACAGAAAAACCCTGTGGTACCACATGAAACCTACTATTTACCAGAGTAGATTATTTTATCCCCCAGTGGAAAATCTACAAACTCCAGATATTTTCTGTGAAGTGTTTCCTTATTGGCAAAATCTTTTGCTTTCTGAAACAAAAATATCTTGTCAGGAAGATTTTTAACATCTAAAGTTTGAAAATGTAACCCACTACCTCTCATTATTTCATCATAACTTGATTGTACTTCCAAGACATTACTTTTCTGAAGAGGAAATGAGTCATATCAATACGCCAGGGAAGAGAAAAAGGATCAGATAAAGGGGGCTGTATTGCTTTTCTGCTGTAAACACGACATAACTGTAGCTCCTGGCAAGCAAACACCAAAGCCAGGGCAACAAATGCACTAAGCTTATTTCCTGAGCATGAAGGGACTCCCTATTAGCTGTCAGCAGCAACAAGTTTGGACAAACAATGCCCTAAAGTACCTAGTGGGTATCCCCACAGGGCAGCCATAATCCCAACATGGATCTGGCTGTGTTGTTGTACGTGCCTTCCCACGTCTAATTGTCTCCTTGATCTGATGCTTTGAACAGGCACAGCACTTTCAAAGTGCTTTTGCTTCAAATTCTGTAGTTAATTCATCAGATGCTGTCTCAGATAAATCTTTAGATAGAGAAGAAATCTCTCCTTTACTCTTACATTTCAAATGAAAATAACAGTAAAACACAAATGATTTTCAGGCCAACACCAAAATGTAACGAGAAGCACACCTTCATGGAGCATACATTTTGCAAACTCTTGTCTCCTGCTGAGATGAATAATAAAAATACACTTTATATGGAAAAGTGATACTAGGAAAAGAATGGAACAGACTCCAAAATGAGGGCTCTGTCACAGGTTTTAACCATCGTCATTGGATACTCTGTGAAATCTACAGAAAGACAAATATGACTGACATCCATCCTTATTAATATGTTTCATATCAACTCATGTAGAGTTTCACTAAGGCTGCAGAAACTGGAATCACTCTAAGATATCTTTGCATTCACTGGAGAAATGCAGTCCTAGGACATCCTCTGGAAACATCTAGCCTTATTCTCTGACTTCACAGAAAGTGGAGCCCCTAATGTCAGGTACGTAACGTTAGATAACTGAGTATGAGTCTCTGAAGTTAACAAACCACAGATTAGGTGAACCATAAGTTCAATAAAAGTATTGGAGAAAATACATGGAGCTTTACCATTTAAACATAAGAAGCCAAATTGATGGAAACATTGTTTTGCTTTATAAAGAAAATATTCAACTACTGTAAAGACATTCTGTTCTGCACGTAACATCTTTAAGTCCCATATGCAAAACATTGTTTAACACACACACCCTCAAGCATGTGTGTGCATCACCACTGCTTCTGCATCCTTCCTGCCTGTGGATCTGTTCTGCAGTGCTCCCAGTGTTCAATAGCAGATGATCTCTAAATCCAGGTTCTCCTGATTCCACTCAAATTTTTCATATATTATAGCAAATTAAGCAGGTTTTTTTCACATTTTAAAGAAACTTTGAAGAATTTTCTATACAAGGCTTCTAATATATAAATGACCACTACAGAGAGACTTTCATTGGCAGAGCCCTAGGACTACATAGATGTTTAACATTTTTTTAATTCCCCAAGCTTTTCAATCAGCTTTGCCCAGTGGTTCTATTGACCTTGACTATAGATTTTTCCCTGGGGACCACCAGTAATCTGCCTAAAAGCATCCGGCCTTCAGGCTACATTATTGCTATCTTTGAAATCCCAAGGATACTGTAGCTTTGGGATTTGGGAGCATTAGGAAAAGTCTAAAAGTTCTGGTATTGTTACTTTTTTTTGTCCCTGAAGATAATTTCATAGACATTATAGTTTGATGTAAATTTGTGTTGCTGTAAATTCATGTTGTCTTTCCCTTTATCCTCCACCATTCCTTTCTGCTAACTCCACAGTGCTGGTAATAGCCTTGACACAGCCCTTCAGAGAGCTGGGTACTGCTGAGAATTAATTTAAGGGATCACCCCATCAGCTCTGAGCCCACAGTCCTGAACAGCCCTTTCACACATTTATGGAAGATATAAGTAACATAACTACAACCTCTGCAAACTTATACTTCAACTAAGATGTGCTTTAAAATGTCACTGCACAGTTCAAGTGTTAGGGAATTCTGGTAGAGGAGGGAAAGGAGCCTTAACACCACCATTTAAAGTCTTCTCTCCCCTAATCATTTTTCTTTCCATTTGGAAAACAACACCAGTATTTAAATAAATATTGTATAAATTGGATAGTGTCTTATAGTTGTTGTCAGACCTATTATAGAGACTAACCTGAAGCACTAAACAAGGTTCATCTTTGGATGAAGCACCTGTTCATAGCATGTAAATACGTATGCAAAAAAAAAAAAAAAAAAAGACATAAAATGCAAGGGGTTTCCTTTTGTTTACTAATTCCTGCCTTCACAACACAGGCATGCATTTCCTTCACTGTTAGATTCTATTCCTGAATCAAGGATTTGAATGGTGCAGCCTTTTATAATTGGGATTTCCTTAAAAATATTGAACATTTTTACTATTAACTGCTATCTGCAAAATCCTAGGGCAACGTTCCAAGAGCTTTGATTTTCCCCCAAATGATTTGGTTCCCAGAATGTTTCAATTTCTGGATTTAGCAACTCTGAGCTGTGGTGCAGAAAAATATGTTTTAAAAAATCTTTGAAGCTAAGTGCAGGGAAGAGCCCAGTAGCTAGCTAGAAATTGCAGCACGCATTATTTTATTTTTTTCAGCATCAGGATTCCAGCCCAGCAGGCATACAAACATCCAGTGTGTGCCAGAAAACACAACGAATGAACTCGATATCAGGACTTAACTTTTTCTAATAATAAAAAGACAGAAAAAATGTGGCTGTTGATATTAGTTTGGTAATTATCTGTCATTTTTTTCTTTCATTTCTGATGGACACAGCCTAAAGAATTCTACTTTCACGTTTGTACTCCTAGCCATAGGTAAACCAGTGGTAGTACTAGATTGACTTAAATAAAGGTAATTTTGTTTCTATCCCCATCTCCTCATCTTCAGCAAAGGAAGTAAGCCCTTAAACTAACAGTAGCTGTGTGCCAAGGATCTCAGTTTTCAAGCCTGGCTTTGCTAGCTGATGAGCTGGCAAGAAACTCAAGGCAATAAGGGAGATTATACTTAGTCCTGGAGGAATCTGGATGGATATCCAGATACTCCCACCAACTAAGTAAAGAGGTGATGTCAATATTTTCTGAAAAATCTTTCTGGGAAGAGAGTGACTGTGTAGAAATTGGAAACATTACCTGGTGGATTTCTAGGAAGGTATTTAGGTCCAGTCTTATTTAACATTTTCATTAATGAGTTGGAAATGAAAGTAACTAGCCTGTAATTACATTTGCTGATACTAAATGGAAAGGAGTTTCAAACTTCACTAGGGACAGAGAAATAATGCAGAGTGACTTATGGTATAGATATAGGCAGAAAAATCACAAAATGAATGGGAAGGATAGGAGTGAAGGAAAGAAGAAAGGAAATAGAATACCATTTTAATTATTTTTTAATTGATTTGTGTTCGTATCCGTTAATTTGCTTTGTATCACATACAGACAAACAGTAGTTCCAGGTATTAAGTAGTCATTCAAATACTATAATTAGGTATTTGGAAGACATCTAACAGGAATATGAAGCAGTTTCAGGGTGGGAATCAGGGGTCTGTGACTACCAGGACAGTTATGGGATCGTTGTATGTGGGAAGCAGCTTCACAAGCAGCAGATGTGATTTGCTCTTGGTACCGTTTGAGAAGCCCTTGCCTTCAGTCTCTAGACAGAAGGTGCTTTTGTAAAAGTGCATGGACCTGTGCTGGTAAATCTGGGGACCAAGAAGTAACTGATTGTCTCTTTACAGGGAAGTGAACCTATTTTGTTCATTTGATTAATTCAGAAATTGAACAAGGGTTTTTTTAATGTTCCCCATATCTTTTCATAAAATGATCTTTGTTCCATGGTGAGATGATTTGTTTTCTCTTATTAATTAGGAATTTTTTGTGACTTAAGTGTCAGAAAAATAGACACTTGTATGTGCTTATTCATACATAAAGAAATGACCAGTTAAAAAGAATGAAAACCAAATAAAGGATCTTTGACAGAAAGCAAAAGATGCAGAGAGCCTTCATCATGTTACTAAAAAAGGCACAAGACGTCAGAAGGCAGAGCAAGTACTGTATGTTAAAATATTAATGTTAGTAAACATTGATTTGTTTAGATTTAATATAGAGGATTAAGGAACGAGGAATGAGGAAATGGGCATCAAGTTGTGCCCAAGGAAAAATGCAGCTTGGTAGTTATGAAAATTTAATTTGACTGCATTGGGTATAATTGCTCCTATTTGATAGCAGGCCTAAGCCAGTAAGAGTGACTCAAATGGACATCACCCTGTGTACACTCTTAGGCAATTGCATAATATTCTCAATTGGAGAATGATGTTTTATCCCACTTTTACAGGAGAACCATGCACCTGAAAAAGGCACTAAATCAGACTGAATAGTACTCTAGTGAAATATTGTTTCTGTAATGAACCTTCCTTTTGTTGTCACATAAAAGTCTTCTTAAAAGCCAAAAAAATTTTCTTCTGAAAGTGAAAAATCCATTGCAACATTGAAAACGCAAATATTTTTCAGTGTATTTTCATTGAGGTTCTTCTCCTCTCCTCTCCTCTCCTCTCCTCTCCTCTCCTCTCCTCTCCTCTCCTCTCCTCTCCTCTCCTCTCCTCTCCTCTCCTCTCCTCTCCTCTCCTCTCCTCTCCTCTCCTCTCCTCTCCTCTCCTCTCCTCTATAATAAGGTAAACGCTCTTTAAAAGTGTGTTGATTATATCCATATATTAAACAGATAAATTCTATTTATGTTCAATGTAGGATATTTTGACATTTCCAGGACAGGATAGAAGCGTCTTGTAAAGGAACTAAGTCCTTATGCTTAATCTGTCAGATTCTGTCTTTTAAATTTGCTGCTAGAGCCCAAAAAAAGTGGCTACTCTGAATAGAACAGAGAATAAGTGAGCAAGGAATCAGCACCCCAGCTGAGGATTTACAGTAGCAAATATACTCATTCCCTGTCTGAATTTTCTATAACACTTTTCCCATTCATCCTTTTCCTCTTCTGTTTTCCACAACACTTCATGAGTACTGAGAAAATGTCATTAATAACTGATACAAAGAATCACACATGAGCATATAGATAAACTGGGGATGACAAAATATCAACTTGCAGCTGCTCAATTGGAAGCCGTATCTACACAACGGGTAATTGCTTTTAATTTAATTAGGACTCCTGGTATTGTTTCTATCTCATAGATTACATTATAACATGCAATGTGTTAAAGCAGGAAGGCGAACTGTGAGAAGACTGAAAATATTACCTATTTTGTCTAGAAGTGCCATACTTCAATGCCTCTAAGCAATTCCTGCTCATGGGCAATGATCAGTTCTTCCTTGCTGCTCTGTTTTAGCACTTTGATATATTCAAAATACTCAAGTAATATGATTTAGAAATAAACAATTCAGCTTTGCAGAAGTAACACAAATTGACTTATATATATGGCAAAATTTTCACCAAATTTATCCTCCAAAAATTGCAAATTATTCAAAATAAACTTCAGCTAATCAGCTGCAAAGTGTAATCATCAAGTGCAAAGACCAAAATATATGACTTACAGAAATCAGTTCCAACATTAAAATCATGTTCTGTAAAATCCAGTGGGACAGTATTCCTACTGGTGTAGATGGGAATAGTTCCTTCTTCTTCACTCATGTCTCCAGCTCTTAGGAGGGCAGTAAACTGAATGAAAAAAAAATAGTCCCTAAAATCCGATAAAATCTTGAATTATTCATGTGAATAGATGAATTTCAGTGCTGTAACAGGCATTACACAGTATGATGAGCCTTCAATCTATTATGATGCATAATTTTTGGATAGAACCTGATTCTGTACTCAGAATGCAGCCTCTCATTTTAGCGTATACCAGAGCCCATAACTTTTATTGATGTTTCCCCTTTATGTAGCCATTTGCTATTTGTCAGCAAATCCTAATAAACATATTCAGCCAAAAGTTCAGATATTTTTGCTTTATTATTTTAATGAGTTGGTCAAACAGATCTATTGAAGTAACTCCTGAAGGTTCAAGGTAGCATCTGGCTTATCTCTTTCTCCTCTCCTCACTCCTATCCACCACCATTTAAAATCCTCCTGCACTGTCCGTGCAGGACAACCAGGAGAGGAGAGGTTATGTACATGGTACATTGTCAGACCAGAATAATGTCCACTTTGTATTATATCTCATTTCCACTCACCCTAAGAACATTCCACAGGAAAATCCTCTCTTTTTATATTGCTCATTGGCTTCCAAAGTCCCTTTATCTTTACTACTAATGCTAGAAATTACTTGGAGGCTCATTTTAGCCATATAACAACCTGAAATTTCCTCACTTTATGCAATTAAATAAAAGTGAGCCTCAGACCACTGTTCTAGTTCCACAACAAGTAATAAACATATTTCCTATAAAAAGGTCAAATTCTGACCTTGAGAAAACAGTTTTTCATGTGACTTCAACTGAAAATGAGGGTAACCTGCAATTTAGACATGAAGAACCATAGCCAAACCACCAGGGTTTCACTGATGGCTCTTTCAGTAAATTGTTCTGTGTATTGAGCAAGTTCAGTTCTCCAAGGCTGGTGCGTATGACTAATGCTAAATAAAAGCCTCCATAGCAGATATAGCAAACATTACGTGCAACCTGAATAATCATAGTATGAAAACATCACTCTTATACACTGAAGTGAATAACATTCATAAATCCTCACTGCCCCTGCCCAAAAAATAAAGAAAATTACATGGGAAACCAACTATACAAACAAAAAAACCCAGCTGTCAACTGCTGCACTTCTTATACTTTCTACTAAAATGATTAATCCTCTGAGAATTCCTTTGTCATTTTTCTCTGAATTTAAGTGCATGATTCATGCACCTTGACAGTCCTATCCTGAATCTAACATTTTGTTCCTGGAGTCACTCATACCATTTGCAGCATAATACTTAATAATATTCCTGGTAAAGGAGCAATATTTTTTATACACTTGTAAAAATACAAGTGATTAATTCTTTCCATTCGGACACATTAAAAATAGCCAAATAGCAGGACACTGAGGGACATGGATTCCAGAAGAGCCTGATGAAGGATGCTATCCTTCCCTGAGATGAGTGTGTTGGAGGACTGATAAACTCCCTGCAAACAGGAGATAACTGACAAACTTAGACCTTTCAGAGCTGTGCTGGCATCACAAGACATCATAATTCTTCAGAGACTAAGACTAATTAACAGAAAGAGATGAAGACCCAGGGCCCAGGTTTAATAGAAAGTTCAGAGCCACTTCGCTGAGTCTGAACCCAAATGTCATCAGTGAAAGTCTTAAAAGCTGGTATTGGCAAGAGTTATGGCACGCAGTTTTGAAGGCGTTTTCCTTCTCTAATCGTTTAATTTCTGTTTAAATGCTGGCTACCCAAGGTATTCTAGAAGGTGACAATAGATATATCTCTTTAGCCTGTCTGGCTTAGCCAAAACCAAGATTAACTTGAAGACAACATTGACAAATTATGAAAATCATGACTGCTTTGCTTAAGAGGAGGAAAATAAGAAAGATTTGAAAGGACTGATAAGAATACCTCTTGGTAATCCCCTTGGTGGTAAGCATTTATTTATGTCAAGGGAGAACACCATGCATGTAATAACTGTACAAAATTTCATCTCAGTATGAATGGACTGAAACAATTTACATAGAATCATGGGATATCTTGAGTTGAAGGGATCTATAAGGACCATTGAGTCCAACTCCCTGCTCCTCAGAGGGCTACCTAGAACTAAACTATGTATTTTGCATAGCTAGCAACATTTGAAACTACAATACTCTCTGCTTGGGGAGTCGTCTGATCTTCAGCAGAAGGTGGATCTGCTTCTGTCAACTCATCTATTTATTTTTCTTAGGTCCAAACTACGTGCACTCTGAAGTGCTACTTAGCATTTCCCTGACAATTATTTCACTCTGAGGTGAAACTCATGTGTGATCCTCTGTGTTTTTGCTCTAAGATGAAAGGAAACTCTGTTGAAGTCCTATGACAGTGAGCTATATACTTACAAGTATATGTGCCCCTGCCCATTTCATGTCTTGCCACTGTCCATAGTATGCATCACATTTGCAGCATGGCACTATAAAACACTGTGTCATAGGCCATGACAGAACTGTCACATCTGAGTCACTTCAAACTGAAAATAAAATTATATTTTAAAGTGCATTTCAGAAGGTTGCCTATGACCTGAAAATACCTGGAGCAAGCATTACATATTGCATTTGGGGCAGTGGGCCTAGATCAGTGTGGGATATTTTTTTTCCTTTTGTTCTGTAGGTCAGAGACTGTTCCTACAGCACTGTAGATACAGTCAGAAATTATGAAATGCCTAAACAAATCCATCTTGTCTTTTATTTAACTTGACTATGTTCTTTAGCTTTAACGAAAGTAATCTTCAAGGAGGTCATTGGCATTGCCTACATTACCAGGGAGCATTAGAGGACTGGAACTGTGTAGCCAGAGGGACTTTTGTCAGGCTCAGTGTCCACATCATGTATCAGGATAAGCTCCAGCCTTCCCTGGCCAGAAAACCCCATAGTGCCTGGATCATACCAGGAGCAGTCCTTTTAGAACTTTGCCTAGATAGTTTCCTCCAGTGGAAATCCAGGCTTTATGCTTTGAGACCTCCCTGCAATGTCAATCTTGGACCTGGTCAGGGGATTTTCTTAAAAACCACACTCGTCAAACATGAATGGAAAAATGCACCTATGGCAGGAACCTCTGTAAAAAGGACAATAAAGCAGACTATGATGATATGTGGTCAGTTAACCTCTGCTAACATCTAAGCCACAGTGTGTTACAGAAAATAGGATGAAAAAGTGCAAGGGTTGAGATGAAGACAAGAAGATAACTTACTATTTATCGTCAGTCAGGGGCAAAATGGGACTGGACTTGACAAAAATTAATTTATTTTACTGACAATTAAAATATATTTGAAAAATAATCACTTTTAGCATTTACCTTTGCTACTTAGCCATGCTAATTTTGAAAACTAATGATGACCCCTTTCATGTGACTTATAATTTCTTCCTGTCCATATTTCAAGTCTTTCCAAGCAGACTATTGAAATGAATGAGGAAGAGATTTATCTTGCTGTATTGATAGCTTATCTTATAGACATGATCCAGGTGTCACAAAATTACTGATCAAAGCAGACATTAATACCATCTTTTTTGTCACTTGCTTTTTGCTACCACGAATCACAAAATTCTGAGACTTCTCTCTCTCCAAATAAATGAACACTATACTGGCTTTACCCCAGCTCTCTGAAAGACTCCAGAGATATCAATAGGTATTTGTTCTTCATATCTGAGGTTTTAATCCTTTAACCTTTCTTATTCAATTCCTGGGTGTAAAATGGGTGACATGGCCAAACTTGCAGTCTGTGGATTATACCCAAGAGCAGATCTTCTTCAACAAATGGAGTCCAGGTAAGAGTATTTCTATAGAACACTATCTGAAAAAAAAAAGAAGAAACAAACAAATACCAAAATAAAATCATTCAGAGATAAGTTTAGGAAAGATAAAGGAAATATATGGTGAAAGAGGAAAATCACTGACAAAAAATTACATATTTCCAGTGAACAAAGTCAGTCACAGTTTCCAAAGCCATGCAATTTATAAATGTTAAAGTATATTAAAAAAATCTGCAGTTACAAAAAAAAATTCCTCTATTAATTTGTTATACATAGGTTATTAATATTTATCAATTATCCAGTGCTAAGCCAGCGAGCCATGCCCTCCTCACCTGCAGACTAAAAGATACAAAAATGTAAGTAATGCAGACTGAAAGATCTTTCAACTTAAAAAAATTTATTAGGAGCAATCTCTAGAAACTTTCCAAAGTCTGTAAAGTTGCAAAACAAAATTCCAAACAAACTTATTAAACAGAAAAGAAATACCAAGTGATTAAAAATCCTGGAACAGAGGTTTGACAAAAAATAAAACTAATATCAGCAGCAGAACAGTCAAGAGATCCCTTAAGAAAAAAAATGGCAGGACCAGATGTTGTCCATATTTTTGGCTTTAGTATCTTTTATTTTGGTACCATGACCAACTCAAAATTCCAATGAGTTGTCTCAGGGGTAACCATTATGATGCACGTTAGAGTAGTATTAATTATGGAAAACAAAAGCACTGGCCATCAAGTAGTTCCCAGCTCCTATATAATCATATTTCTCAACTATTTGCAAACTGTTAACATTGATCATATCAGAAAAAAATCTACTCCGGAGTGGTTACCAATGCAAATCACACATGGGAATGGAAAGGATGCAAAAAGAAATAGCAGTACTTTTGGGTGTTGGTTTCTGATTGACATGTAGAGTATAAAGACTGCCAAAACCAGAAAATCTCTGGACAATATGCAAAGACTATGAGGTCTTTGATTTTGTCCCGCATACATGAATAAAGAAAGCATTAAGAATGTATAGCAGTACAATAACATAGTTCTTGAAATTTACATAAAACTGTCTTGAAGACAGAGACCTCCCCTTCTAAGATTGCAGCTTATACCCAGTCCATAACCCCTTGGGAAGTTTAGGGAACTTGTTATTATCCCAACTTTCATAATTAACAGCTTGTCATTATTCAGCCTTCAAAGGAAAACTTGAATGGAAATTCAATGCAACTTGCAAAACATTACTAATAACCACCCTACATATAAATAATCTTACATGATTACTAAATCAGGTAGAATTATCTTAACCTCATGAAGATCATCAAGTCTTTCCAGAAATCACACAGCTCAGACAAGTTGCAACAAATTATTTACTTTTAATTACAGAAGAAGCCATTCAACCATTATACCTCAGAGAAAACTCATTCCTTAAACACAAAATTAGCACGAACAGCCTCTCTTCAAGGCAACTACTGCCATCCTCTATTTTGAATATATGTTGTAGGGACTTTAGTAGAACTGAGACTGTTGGAAGAATAATCAAAAAAGGGACTTGCTCCATAAAGAGTATTACACCCAAAACCAGGCACTGAGTTATTAAATATACCTAGAAGGAAAGCTGGAAGAAGTCTGAAAAACTTCTGTCTGGAGAGTTGTTTCTTAGACAAGCTTTAAAGTTATCGGCTAAGGGAGTAATTGTGGAAACACGGGGAAAAAAAATCCAATCGTGGAAAGAAAATCAGTTTTAGAGGCAGAAGGCCCTGATATAGGAAATGTGTGAAGAGACATTAAAATGTCAATAAAGACTCTTCTGGGTAAGATAGCTGAGCTAAAATCACTCACTGCAGTCCTGGCTGCAGTTGCACACTGCCTCTTGACACACAAAAGGAGGAGGGATAACACACGTGAAAGGCCATAAAACATAATGCCATAATACATTTGGCACAATGTGTAAACCACAGATAGCATCAACATCGCCCTTCAGTATGATCTGTGTGGCCAATATTCCTTTCCTAGACATCACAGACAATGAGATCAGAAGCCTGATCTACTGGCAGATGAAAGAAAAAAGGGAAGAAGAACCTTTGGGACCTTGTATCTGGATAGATCAGTAAAAGGCAGAAAAACAGATTCCAGAGACTTCAAGATCATCAACACTATCAAAAACACAGCCTGCCCATCAGCTTAACATATGACAGAAAGGGAAGTACAATTCCAATATTTCTTCACTACCACTTTGAACATAAGCCTTCAGGAGAGCACTGAAAAGGACAGGAAGGAGAATGATCAGGGGACTAACGATTTTTACAACTCCCTAAAAAAATTCCTGGGCAATCTCTTAACAACTTGAACAATGATATGAACAATTTCCATCAGACACTAGAGTTCCTGGAAACATGGCTGTTTCTTTCCCTGACATCTCTGACATTTTTCCTAAAGATCTTGGGGTTTAGCTGGAAGTGAAACATTGCCAATTTATAAACAATTTCACCAATACACTAGAATGTGATATGAAAAAATGACAAAAAAAAAAAGACAACTTTATTATTCCAAGAAACTAGAGGATAAACAAGACAGTATCACAAGGATAAAGCAATCACATAAACTCCGAGTGGTAATTGCAAGTTCTGCAGTATAGTGTTCAAAGATAAGAACTTATTCCTTACAAAAAAAATTGCTATCTGTCCTCTGTTGGCAAAATCTACTGCCCTCGACCATGATCTGTGAGTTAAGAAGGGTGTAAAGCTGAATCAACTTGATATAGCACGAGAATAGCTACCACCTTGTGACAGAAGAGGGTGGAATAAGGCAGGGCAAGGTGGAATGAGTTGCTCTGAATATTAGTTACTTAAAAAACCAAAGAAATTTCTGACTTTGGAACTGCTTAGAATGGTTAAAATAAAAATTTTAAAAGTTATGAAAAATACTGTAAATGGTCAATAAAAAGTATTAGCAAACTGCTGCCCAATCCTTTGGGTTTGACTGCTGTGTTCTTTTGCTGTCACAGTGGTGAAACTCATTTGCACACTGGGCATACATTGTCACATGCCACATTTCTAGTGAACAACTCATAAAGAGCATTCATTGAAAAGCAATCTTAATCTTTGTTTCACAGGGTGGACAATAAGCTTCTTTATAGACAGGAAAACGAGTTTGACTTGAGCAGTTGGTCTGGATTTGCACAGACAGGATCTGGCACACAGAGCTGAGATGCGGCAATGTTGGGGTGGAGCACAGCATGTGAAATCAAATGTGACCTCTTGTCCATGTTCCTGCTTTTTCTTTTTGTATCATAGCACTCAGATCCTTCAGTATGTATCTTCTAGAGCTGTTTCAGTGCCAGCACTTTTAGTCTATGTCATTGCCAGAGTGAATTTTTTTAACACAAGCAGTGATCTCAACAGTACACTGCATTTGATCAATTGTGACTACTGTTCTCATTTCTCTTCTCCATCATCATTATCAGATGGTCCTGTCTCTTATACAACTGGAGAAGAAATTATTTCATCTAGAAGAAAATGATACAGTTGGCCATGGTTCTGTATCTTCCTACATGCTGTTTAGCTACTGCAGATAGAGTTAAAGCTGTTCACATCCACTGAGGCACACACACACACCTGACTGAGAGCACAGGATGGCATAAAGCAGCTGACTGTGAACCTTCTGTGAGAGAAATGACCCAGTAGAGTGGCATAAAATGATACAAGCTGCAGACATCCCTTCTGGGCCCTGCAGTGAGGAATCCATATGGATTCAATACTCACTGAATCATTATTTTATGGTTAACAAAACTTGCAGTAAAGAAAGTTATTTTATAACCACTGACATGTATGAGCTGTAATTAAAAAACTTTGCATCATCTTTTTCAATTTAAGTAATATGTAGAAGTGAGGTGCTCCAGTAAAATTTCCTTTTATTAAAACTTCATTATTTTTTGCTGAACACATTCCATGCATTGTTATTATAAATAATTAAAATTAAGTGAGAAAAAAACCCCAAACCAACACATCTTGAAATATAGCTTTTTGGACTTCAAGTTGTGAGTTTTTGTTTTGTTTTTTTACTCACATTCAAAATTCACTAAGTAATAATGAGTCTCCAATGTCTGTAGTGCAAATCAAAACTTTTCCTCTATATTGCTGAACATCAATTCTCTTTCAATCTAACAGATTTTACACATAATAGTTTATGCATAACATAATGAGTAGGATATACCAATACTAAACAGGATATTGATGTTATAAACTTCAGTTGTCTGAAAGCTGCTGTCTACCTTGAAGGTTCTGATAGAAGAAGAACAATGTTTAAAAACTCAGCAGCAGAAGGAAAATCTGCTCTGCATCTGTGATATGACAAGCCAGCCTAAGGCCAGAACGCCTGATCCACACACAAATTTACTACTGGTCCTCTACTCTGTCCGATACAGGTTTAAAGGCTGCAGTGCTTCAGGAGCTCATTAATATGTAGATGACATGTTTCCTAAGGGCAGAAATATTTTGCAGAAATTTGGGTAGATGTCTGTGGGGCAGAAACAAACTCAGTCAAACATTTTAATGTTCTGCAGTATTTTATCAGAGCTTATGCTTGTCATCTAGGCTCCCTCTGTAGGCAGTGGACTGATACTCTTCATCATAGTGGGATGAATTACACTCGAATTTCCTCTCTCTTTACTGACCACAGAAGAAGTGGCTAGCTTAGGTTATGTTTCCAACTCTTATATTGTCAATTTTAAGTACACTGAATCCCACTTCAAGTTCTTTATAGCTGTCACCACATTGACCTTCTTTGATTTGACACATGACTGTTTCTTTTCTTGGTGCTTAATGTTAACTGTGTTTTAACTTGCACCTGTCATCATTTTAAAATTTTGGTAAATTTGATGAGGGTCATAAAAATCTTAGAAGCTTGACTACAATGCAAGTTTAATTGCTTAATTGTTAGAATTCATTGAAAGCTCTATGCCTATCAGATTTCCTTGGCTTCATTTTGGGCAGACTCTAAAATAGCAAAAGGTAAAAATCCTTATTTCAAGGCAGGAAACACTTTTATAAATGAAAACTAAAAAGCAAGAAAATGAAGACATGCAGTTTTCATAGTCTAAACAGTGCATCTTATTGAACATTTTTTCTTTTCTGGGAAGTCTTCATCCTGAGTTTTTCTCTCATTTATGTTTGGTGGGTTTTTTTCCTGTTGCTAAGTGCTAGCTAGAGCTTTTCTAAAATGCCTTGTATTTTCTATGTTCTCTTTTTCTTTGAAAGGTCTGAATTTGGG
Organism: Acridotheres tristis; assembly: GCA_037013685.1. NCBI lineage: Eukaryota > Metazoa > Chordata > Aves > Passeriformes > Sturnidae > Acridotheres > Acridotheres tristis. The sequence continues at coordinate 130,832,894 of CM072886.1, read as the reverse complement.
AAGTATTTTTTCTTTTTAATTTGTTTTACATTTAAGAGAATAGAATATTCCAAACATACTTTAAGGCTAAGTCTTACAGACAAACAGATAACACAGTGAGAGTTTTGACTAATATTCCATGTCTGGCTAATTCTGCATTCAAGTAGTAACTGGATTGCAGTTTCAAGTGTTTACTACAATGGTGTGATTTTTGGAATTTTTGCTTGTTTGCTTTGATTTTTGTTTGTTTGTTTTTTAAATAACAGTGCAAAAGCTTCTTGTGTCTCTGTAATTATTTACTGGCAATTTGATTTTCTAACATATTTTCTGACTATGTACAATTCACTTAAATAAGTTTATAGTCAATTGTAGAAACAGTGTGTGACTTCATTGTCCCTGCGACAGACTGGGCTTTTAGACTCCTTTAGTCTTGGCAGCTTTGAGGCTTCTGCTATCACAACAAGACTTCAGTTTTTCTGAAGAATTTAGTGTCCTGGATGTTGATTTTTAAAATATTGGCTCTCTGGAAGGCAGCAGAAGAACCTGTCTTTTGAGTGGTAATGCTTTCACCATGGTTTCCACTTCTTTTCTTCTGTGTTGGAGTCATATTTGAGCAGTTTTGGTTCAAAGGATCTGCATAACCATCTTGTGACTCTGCCTGTTCTGGTACTAGTGCTGGCATTCATGACACTATACCAAGACTTTGCTGGAAGTTCCTTTCATTAACATCTGATTAGTTTCAGGTACAATAAAATGCTGCTGGCTCATGCTTAAAAGTTCTAATAAAAAAAATTCCTTACTCCCTTTCCCCTAATTCTATCCCACTATTCTCTCTCTCTTGTCCCTCTTCTTTGCCCCCCAGTCCCCTATTGTTTACCTCTGAATGAAGAAGCACATACACATGCACAGGTGCAGTCTCCCCATAAATAATACCCTGCCCCTCTTTTGGGTTTTGACAGATTTCTGCCTATTTGGTGGCTCTCTCAGCATTGCAGCTCCAGTCAGACTTGCTCTTCACTGGAATCCTAATGGGCAATTTTAGGTTCATGATGAAGAGTAAGACAAACAGGCAAATGGCTGTAAGCACGCAGGCTTGAAGGGGTTTCATTGCCAGCTCATTATAGCTCCACTAATGAGATTTTCATCCAATTTGTGGGATAGCAGAGCTCAACTCAAAAGAGGGACAGAGCTACCAATACAGTAGGATTAGTATGCCTTATTACAAAAAATAACCTTTGTTAAATCAAGACTCAGTGTTTAGGGCAGTGACCTTATACACTGGCACAATACAAAAACAGTTGCTGGATTATTTACATTACACTCATCAGCTTGGCATAATTGCAGAAGTGATGTAAAACTCATATAATTCACTTAGGCAATAACAAATACATACTTTATGCACAATCTGGAGTAAAGTACAATGAGTAAGATTTTTCCTAGCAAGTTAAAATAACTGTGAAACTGCTTTTACAATGAATCTTGGGATGCATAAAGAAAATGACATAAAACCCAGAGATTCTTAGACACTAAAATAGAAAACTGTGAGGAAATATAAAGGCATTCCCCAATTCTATGAAGAAAGTGAAATTCAAAAAGAAGTGACCAGGTTCTAGAAATTTAGCAGAAGTTTCTTTTTAATTTACCCAGTAATCTGCCATTTGCCCTCCACGGTTACTAACCTTCAAGTCTCAAATTAATTGGTATTTGTTACTTGCTTAGGTATAATAATTTCTATTGATTAACCCAGTCCCTCTATAAACCCCCTTGAAGCACAGACCTACCTCTTTTAGTTGTTACTGAGTACCTAAACTCATTAACAAAAGGTGATCTCTTTGTTATTCAAGTATGCAGTTATACATTTCAATAGGCCTTTTATAAGGACAGAACAGGCATGTAGCCTTGCTGAAAATAGTTATAAATTTGTTTCATATCTACCAGAAGTAGATCTTAGCTCCCTAAACTGTATTGCCTTTGCCATAACCACAAAGGATATGATGTAGGTCTCTGTGTTCTGAGGGCCTCACTATCCTGGACTTCAGGAAGTAGCAAGAAATATTCAAACTAAAACTAACATTTGTCCTCTCTGAACACTGCTCTGTCTCCATGGAGGCAGATATTTCTGTCTAAATCCACGTGATTTTTTTTTAAACTGCAAAGCACTGTAACAGGATTTTTTTTCACAGTAGCAAAACCTCCGTTCTGTAACCAAATGGAGTCATTCTGGTTTAATCAGGCTATCAATCACCCTGCAGAAACTAGAGGGGAGGCAAATAATTTTTTCCATCTCCTGCAAGGCACAGAATACGCCATCAAAATGTCTCAGTGTTGCAGTGGATCAAATTTGGCATGAACTTCCACCAGAAGGTAGAAATATCAGTCTCTGCGAGCTTAGAACACAGCAAGTAATTTTAAAGTGATGCTGGGAAAAGGGAAAGCTACATTTAGGGACCTTCTTAAAGATGTTAGAGGGTAGAAAGATCATTAGAAGATGCTATCAGACTGCTAATCAATCAGCCATCAGCCAATATTTATTGCAACAGGCTGGAGGTTCAAAGCACCTGCTGGTCTTGTAAGGCAGGTTCTGAAAGCAGCACACACATGCATCAGCCTGCCAGTTTTCACTGCACACCACCAAGACCAGCTGCCAGCTGAAGTGTCCTGGTAAGAACCAGACTCAGCAAGGAATCCTCCATGCTATGGGCTCTCAGGGCAGCAGGAGAGCTGAGCAGAGCTGCCTTGAGCTCTACTCCCATGTACCAATTATGGCCTGCTCTGCAATTACAGCTTCATCTTAGGAGGCTTTAGAGTTGAGCATGCCACACCAGACAACTAATATCGCTCATAAGCAGCAGAAATGGAAGACTTTATTAAAATGTCAGTGTTCTCAAGTACTCTATTGACATAAACTGAAACAATTCAACACTGGCATCTAAAATAAAATAGTTTAACTACAGACAAATCTGGCAGGAGCTTCCGGTGTCATTAGCCTTTTCCTCAGGGCAAACCCCTACCTTGTTGTTTAACCCACAGATATAGTGGGAGATAGATTGAATATCATGACTTGTCTATTTTAAAGCCTCATTAGTTGTATTTCTACCCTGGTGTGGGAGAGCATCAGCTTGCCCAAGTCAGATATTGATATGTTCTGGCATAATGATACTCAAAGGAAATTGGAGGAATGTGCTGTTTGTTCAGGAGCCTGCAAGTAGCTCTAGCATTTTTGTACAGATAAATGCAACAGTTTTATAGTTTGATAAGGAAAGAAACCACCACAATCTGCTGTGGCAGCATGTTCACTGTGATTTCTGCAGTGTGTGAACACAGCAAGGAGAGTGACAGGGTTTGGGGGATTTCTCAGCCAAGCAGCATAAGTCAGAAACAAGTTCAACTCGGGAAAATTCTCTAAGTCTTTAATTATCATTTCCTTGTGTATTTCTAAAATCTGCTTGCTTTAGGACAAGTGTTAATATATACCTGGGCTTTTTAAAATTAATTCTTTCTCATGAACTTATTAATTGCTTTTCCTCTCAACATAAATGAGATGAGAGATCTGGCATGTTCCTTGTGGAGTCTAAAGAGAAAGGAATGATTTACAATGGCTTTGTGCATATGTTGCTTTGGAATTTCAGTCTAAGTATTCTCATGATAAAAATTTTCAGACATGGAAATTCTCCTGATTCTACACAATTTCAGAATATTTCTCACCAAGTACTTATGCCAGTAGATACTTCAGGAATTCGACTGGATTAACAGTCTCAAAACTATTTTGGATCAATGCACATCAGACACCATTGCTACCCTGTTTTACAATAGTACATTATGGAAGGAAGCCTTACAGAACTGTAGGTGTAGAAATTAGGAAAAACTTCGAGGAAATTCACGGTTTCTCAGGGAAATACATTAATATCCATACACCTTCCAGAAAATTTAGCTCAATAACTTGCTTTAAAAATTTCCTGTTTTTCTCAGAACCTTGTGGCAGCAGACGTAGCTACAGCTGGTAAATATGAAGTAATTTCAGACCATAGGTTTTCTAATGGAGTCCAAAGAAAGACACTCTGTTGCAAGACACGCCTTAAAGAACAGGCTGCAGTGACTAACTCTATTTCACCTGAAATAACTTGTTCATATCTTTTCCTGGTCTCAAACCAGAGGCAGTGCAGAATATAGGGCACTAATTTGCTTCTATGAGCTACAATTGTTACATTGCTTGATTCATATGGAACCTAAAGGACAAACATAGCAGTGGAAATCTCTTCAGCTGAGGACATTCTGCTTTATTTTTCATATAATTGTTATTGAAGGAAGAGAGTTTTCCAGGGAATGAATGTAAGGCATAGGAATTAGCTTTAGATCAAGTATCTATCTGCTGTAGGAATTAGATTTTTAAGTGTCTTCCTGCAAACAAAGAATTTGCTCCATGACTACAAAATTAAGGACAAAAAATTTTTATGAGTTCCAGCTCAAATCCATGTGGTAAAATAAGCTTCTAAACTGCTTGTCAACTTGTCAACAGACTATGAAAAAAACCTTTAAAATAAGTATAGTTTCCTTCATTTCCCTACACCTACTTTATGAACATTTTTTACTTTCAGATCTGGGACATAAATACCTTACTTGTTTTTGCATTAGTATGGCTTGTATCATGACTGATTTTGGCTCAAGTAGCTGACAGCAGGGTCCCTGTCTCTTTGTCTCCTTCAACCCAGGGTGGAAAATCATTCTCATGAGGCCAATTGTCCCAGTACAGAGCTGTGGAAGTGAGCTGAGGAACTTTGTCTGCAGCTCAGGAGGGGCTGGGGCACTCTGCTGGGAAAGGAAGGTGCCTGTGCTGGGAAGGGAAGGAGCCTTGGCTGTGCCCAGGCACCAGGCAGAAACCTGGATGGGGGCTGCCAGACTGGGTGCACTATCAAAGCCAGGATTGCTAAAGAGCATGCAGCAGCCTGGTGTTTTAATTAAACACCAGAGCCTAAGAATTAAGGAGTCGGTTCCTTATTCTACCACAGAATTTCTGTGTGACCATGCTAATAATACTCATTTTTTCCTGGGATAAGAACTGTTTCAAGGATGTGCAGACAGCAGTGCATTAGAGAGATAACTGAGCTTTAACCAGGAAGGATAACTACTGCCTATCATACCGTGAGCCTATGCACAAATATCTGTACTGCTTCTGGTAGCCAGGCTACCTTGGATATCTTTGAACTGTGCTTGGTTTATGCTAAAACCCTGTCCTTAGTACGGCAACATCTACCACAGATAAATCCTAACCCAAGATGAGGCTTGCAGTTGTGAACATTGAATAATTGCTGAGATGTACAATGGCAGATTCCTGAGTGTACTTCTAATTTAGGCACCATTGTCTGGACCAGGCAGTGACACTTCTACTCAGGGCAGAGCCATACATTTTCTCCCTGGTTTCAGCGATCCTATTTGTTTTAGACTGAGCTACTGCTCAGTAGTTATGATGGTCATAGCTTGGCTAATTAAGGGAAACAGACAGAAACTTTTGGAAATTTAAATGAATTTTTTTATTTCCAGCTGTTTTCTTCATTTGCTGTTGGGACATTTCATTTATCCTTCTCTAACCAGACGTCTTCAGTGTGCTATAGTTTTTGGGAGGTGTGCATAGAACTGTATTTTAGGAGTTGCCTTGGGCTGAGATAGGGACAGATGATGAAATTTTGAGAGCTCTAAAAAACAAGCAAGAACATAGATGAAATATGGTAGAGGGCTAGAGCTGTGGAACAGTCACAAAAATATTCTCCAACTTATTCAGCACTTAAATAGTTAACAATTGTTGCACTCCTATTATCTTTAAGTTTCACAATGGACAATCAAACTGAATGAAGCAGTTTGGTTACATCTCTGTTACAGATAAAATTTCAGGCTCCCTGAAGATTCAGAAAAGAGTGGTTTTTTTATCATCTCATACCTGGCGCACATTTTAAAAGATCACAGTGATGAACATACAGTAGCTGTTTTCATTTTTTATAGTTTTTTGATTCAACATCAAGGAGATGATTCTGCAGCCAGTGATAACTATGAAGAGAAAATCCTGGGGGTTTAGTTTTAAACATAAAACAATGTAATAATCCCTATCAGCTGGGTGACTGCAAAAATCTAGGTTAACCAGACCCCTCATTCCAACCAGTAAGAATTCTATGGTCTTGGTTTGTAGGCTTGCATGGGTTTTATTTTCTAAAACCTGACATCTCTGCCTGTAGCTACCTCAAGTAACTGACTCCTTTCAAGTGAACATGGGCAAAACTTTACTACTCTATACCATGGTTGAATCATAGCTGCAATTTTATCACTTTCATTACTGACTTTCAGGGAATGAGCAAGCCCAGAAGCAGAATTGTCTCTCTTTTCATTTGTGAGATTCTTGACAATATTGGAGTGGTAAAGGAATCCAGAAACAAGGGTGGTCACGATGGAGCTAAAGGACTTATTCTAGTGATAATATCAGTGATATTATATGTTGTCAATCTGCTCATGGCCTCTCTGTTCTTAACCTCTTTATGCAGTCATACAGAAGCTTTGTTGTGAAAGCCAAGAGGATTTTTGCAGATCTTTACCTATCTCAGCTAACAACACATGCTTCATCCTGGCTCTTGCCATGTAACAGCAAATCTGCCCAGTCATAAGGCCAAGATAGACCTGGCTCATTTGTAAAGGAAAAGTTCCTTCTCCTGCAAAAGTCTGGATCAGAGATTTTTTTGAGGTACATTCAAACCTGGGCTATTCTATATTTCTATGCCGTTAAACGTCACCTACAGGGTCTCATTTTCCAAGTTTTGATGTTAGTTTTCATGTTCAATTTGTAGAGAATTCAGTCTCACAGAAAATGCTCATTATAGGCCACTTCAGCTTTTAACTCAAATTTCCTTCTTTGTGTAGCATCTACTCTCTGTTGATTAAGAATAATCTTCCTGTACTCAAGAGCTGATCATCAGGCCTTTTTTAACATAGTGATTCAGCTAGGAATGTCCTGGTATTCCAACACTACTTTGCAGAAAGTTTCAACTTGTCTGTGGAGCTGTGTCTTCATGCAGAACTCCACCTCAGAGTTACACAGGGCTGATGCTCATTCTGCTGTTGGTGTCACTGCAGTTTTGATGCTTCATCCCCCTTGTGCATCATGTACTGAAGGAGCTTGTGCTCTGTTACAGACATAAGGAGGCTATTGTAAACCTCTAGTGGATTCCGCCACAAACAAGTTTCTGATATTTATTTGTTATTCTATGATGCCAAACAATGTGTGAAGCAGTGACTAGATGTAATTCCAGCCTCTCAAGTCTTAGCAGCTATTGTTTTGCAGAACATACTTCTCTGCCACAATGAAAAAGCATAATTGTTCAAATATCCCCATACACTTTTCGGATAATTCACCTGGCCAATATATTTAAACTCCATGTCTGAGCCACTCAGACTTTTATATTCAGTGGAGGGCAACTGGCAACTGGCAATCTAGAATAGACATCTAAAATAGTATTCCTAAGATCCTGTTCTTTTCCACTAAATGAAAGCTATTTAACTGTGGGAAAGTCAGGTGTAGAGTTACTTTTACTGTACATCCCTCAATATAACGTGTTAAGGCAAAACAAAGGCTATGAAGTGACTTTATAAGCATTTGTTGTAAGGAACATAAAAAAAGACAGAGGATATTAATAGGATACTTTCATTCTAGCAATAGCTTAAGATAAGAGAACATAAAGAATGTAAACTAAGATTGTTAATATGTAACAATGATGGGCAGAAAGGGTGAAAAACAATACAACAAAATTTTTGGTGACATAACGTCATTCAGAATGACCAGCACACACAAAGATAAGGAGGAGCACCATGCAAGACTGTGTGAACAGGCATCCAAAAAGCAGTCAGTTTTTTTTTGGCTAAAGACAGAAATAATGTATAAGATTGAATAAAGACTTGGATAGAAAATTACCCCGACAAGTTAGGTCATAAACAAGCAGCTCATTCCCAACCTGAGCACTATGATCAGCTGTGGTTCTATCTTAAAGACGATAGGTAGAGATTTACTGGCAGCTGATTACAACTGTTAGATTTATGAGAGAACTAATTTAAAATAATTCTGAAAAATGTGTTTGGTTGTTTGAATAAATAAAAAAAATTAGCGTCAAGTAATAAAAAGTGTGTAGTAAGGGATAGTTGGTTTTGCTACTTTGTCCATGTTTCATTCATGCTCCTAGGTAACAAATACAAAATATTCTGACTAAGGAAATGTGCATAATGGGAAAATAGAGTGGTGAGGAAACCATCTAGTATTCCCCCTGCTCTGACAGAGGATCTAACATGCAATACCTAAGTGTTTGGTTTACTTGATATGAAAAAACATCAACTGAGATTGCATAAGTTTCTTCATTTGGGTGCTCTGTTGCTGAAATATCTAATTTTAAAAGTCATGTCTAATATATAACTCAAATTTTTACAGAAAAGCATTCCAATTTTTACTGAATCTACCTATAGTCAACAAGTAATTTCAGTCTTTTGTAACAAACTTTTACATATTGAAAGGCTACTACCATGTCTGTCTCCCAGTCTGTTTTCTCGTAGACTAAACAAACCAAATTCTTTCAATCTTTCTTCATAGACCATGCTTTCTAAACCTCTAATCACTCTTGTCACTCTGTCCTGGACTCTTGCCAAACTCAGTTTTTCTTAAAGCATGGTGCCCAAATCTGGATAAAATATTCCACCAGTGGTAGATAGACCAGAATAATTACCTCCCAAATCTCACATCCTTCTTCTTCATCCTTAAGGTTTTATTTTTGAAACAACATCACATTTCTGCCTCACATTCAGTCTGTGGTGCTGAAGATATTATCTGCACTACATTATTCTTTCTTGTTACTGTCCACTTTGTGTTTTTGCGTTTGACTTCTTCTTTCTGCATGTATCACTTCATATTTTTTCCCCCTCAGGTTCAATCTCATTAATTGCAGATTTCAATGTTTTATTTTATTTTATTCTTCAAAGTGTGTGTAATTCTCCTTTCCAGTTTTGGCATTCACCAATTATGCTTTCCAGGTTTTAATCCAGGTCACAAAAACAACTGTGCATGGTTCAATTTGCAGTTTTACAGAACGTTATTGAGGCATTCTTTTTGAGTATTGTTTTCCAACCAGTTGTTCATCTAAAATGTAATTATTTAATCAAGTTAATATACGCTTTTCTTGAGAATGTAATATGACAGCATAAAAATCTTTACAAATAGCAAGATAAATCATCATTATCTTTTTCCAGTTTATTCCAGTCACTTTGACAAAGAAAGAAAATAGATAGTGTTGAGATCATTTTGTCTGGAAAAAAACATGCTTATCTTCTATGTACTTCATATTATTGGCTAATAATTTGATCCAAGGTTTTTTTTTTAAAAAAAAAAAAAGCTTACCATGTCCTATGAAATTTTTTGTAGGGTTTTTTTTTCCATTTTTATGAGTTGAGTGCTTTTTTTCCCCTATTCCTTGGTCTTGCGAATCTCCTCCACACATTGTTGGAGTTCCTAAACATAATAATTTACTGGATTGTTTTGACTGGTTAAAATGCATCTCATTTGTCAATGTATTATCTAGTCTCCTTCCCTTCCCTTCCCTTCCCTTCCCTTCCCTTCCCTTCCCTTCCCTTCCCTTCCCTTCCCTTCCCTTCCCTTCCCTTCCCTTCCCTTCCCTTCCCTTCCCTTCCCTTCCCTTCCCTTCCCTTCCCTTCCCTTCCCTTCCCTTCCCTTCCCTTCCCTTCCCTTCCCTTCCCTTCCCTTCCCTTCCCTTCTTTTCTTCATTTTTTGACTGCATTAAAGATTTCAATATTGGTTATGCATTGCTTATGTTCCACAACTATTTACTGCTGTGACTTTAATCTTGTCTCCTTATGAATGACCAGTTCTTCTGAACTTCATTTTGCTTCACAGAATTGTTTCCCAAGGAATTTACCTAACCATAGCTTACCAACATTTTCCTTTTCGAAGTTTATTGTGAATACTTTCCTATTCTTCTTCCTTTCACTAGAATCAGGACCTTTTCATTTCATAAATCTTCTGCCCACAAATTTGTCAAAGCTGCTGCCAGGCTAAATGAAATATATATTAACTATCCAATTTCTCTTTTTCTCCCAAAATAAAAGCTCTTTCCCCCAAAACAGTCCAAAGGGAAAGATTTCTATGAATAATAGGAACCGAGTGATCTATATTTTTTTCATAGTACAAAAGAAAAAAATTAGTAGTATTGAAATTCGTTAAGTTTCAAGGTAAAGAAAAGATGTTTTTTCCCCCACAATAAACACATTATAGAACACACTCCTGCTAGATATTGTGAAAGCAAGGAGTCAAATTTGCAGAAGTATTCAATTTAAAAAATATTAATGATATAAAATACTTGGGCTCAGGGAAAAATTCAACCACTGTAATGTCTTAGAGTAGGTAATTTGGAAACATCCTGTTCCTTTTTTTCTCTTTCCCCTCTCCTTTCTTTCTAGAAATATCTGGGGTTAGCCACTGTCAAGATAAGAAAAGTGAACTCCTAAGCTGATCCAGTTCTTCTAGTTTCGTGGATAACCTTGGCATTTAGCTTGTCTACAAATTCTTTCTAGTCTAAACACCAGAAAGTAAATTAAAGCCATAAATAAAAAAAAAAATTGGCAAGCCAAAAAAGAATTTGAGGAATAACTTTCTAACAGTATAAAAAGCTAACAATAAAACCATCTTTAGACCATTAACAAAACCCAGAAGTCAGCCAGGGAATCTATAGAGCTGATAGATGGTAAAGGTGCAAGAGGGAAGTTCAATGAAAATAAAACTTTAACAATTAGAAAACCTCAGAGAATTACTTGCACCAATGTTCACTCTTGGGGAGCATAAAGGGAGTCCAACACTTGCCTCTCTCAATGAAAAGGACAAGTTAGAAGAACCATCTCAATCAAGAGCATAAATTAAGTTTTAGAGCCTATGGCTGAAATTAACAACAAATCTCTAGAACCATTCACTCAAGAGCTGGGAAAGGTCTCAGTATGTTGCTGGACTCTGCTCTGATACTCTGATACTGCTGTGCTCTAGCTCAGTCTCAGCACAGAACATGAGAACAGGAAAATGTGACTTCAGTTTCTAAAAAGAGCTTCAGGAGACACTCTTGACACCATGGGTCAGTAAGTCTCACTTCTGTACCAGAAAAGCTGGTAGCAACAGACACGAGTTAATCTTGGAGTATAAAGGAGGGGAAACAAAGAATGTGGTTACACTGGCAGTGGACAAAGACTACAAGAAGGTACTCATGCATCTTTGTGCTGATGCAATTGAGTTTCAATGAATCTAAAGTAAGGTACATTGGGAAAGTAATCCTAAAGGGTAAACGAAATAGCAATAATAGAATAACAGATAGCTGTTACTCATCAAAAGGAGATTCTGAAGATGGTCTGGTTATTTTTTTGCAAACCTCAGGCCAGCACTGTACTGCAACCACTAAGTGCTGACAGCACATTAATGAGCTGTTACATGGGCAGCCTCTGTCTCCGGAAATCCCTAATCCATGATGAGAGTACGCTCTATACCAGGAAAAATACTGTTCTCTTCTTGCCCTGGGTTTATTTGCTTGGTTTGGGATTTTTTTTGAATCTGCTACTGGCAACTGTTGGACACAGGACAACAGTCCAAATGGATGTTTCATCATCTCCAGTACAAACATTCTAATGTTCACATGAATTATTGTTGGATTTGCAAGCTAGCCCTGAATTCACACTGAAGAAGCAGCCACCAAATTCCCCACGTCATACAGTGATATATTCCCCCCTGGAACCTTTTCTGGTTTTGGTTGAATATTTCTTGTGTTACCTGAAAATTTATGGCCAGATTTTTAAAACTGCACATAAACAGATTTTTTTAATCAGCTAATGCAGCAGATAAATTCATGTTTAGACACCTAAAACTAGAGATAAAAACATGCTTAGGTGCCTAAATACCTTTAAAATATGGGCCTACACATCTTTGAAGATGATGCCAAGACTTCTGTGGACATCGTTAACACAGGGCTGAACTTCAAACATATTCAGCAGGATTCAGATAATGCACAGAGCCCATCTTGGCATGAGCTCCCCTTAAAGGTTAAGAACTAAAAAAGGAAATTCTCCTACAGAGATGGATTATACAAAGAAACTTTTGGGAAATAGACCGTTTTGGGGCCCGCCTTTATCTTGATGAATAACATAAGAGCAATGAAAAACAAGGAAAGATAGATAAGGAAACAGAGATAAGAAAATAGATAAGAAAAGAACGCCAAAGTTTTTACTATTTACTGCCATTAGAGAGCAATATGCCAACTGGGTAAGTGAAAAGATTATAAGTTTCAGAAACAGCATCTTGGATACTTTTTTTTACCTGATAGAAGCACCTGAAGAACTTCTCAGTGATATGAAAGAGCTTTCAGACACAGGACAGACTCTGTAGATGAAAACTTAGAAGTCTATCCCTTTTTAGGAAAAAAATAATACAGCAGATATGAAATAAAATGTAATTAATACTGTTTCACAGATCTGAATTAAAACAATCTTCGAGAAAAAAATTGTCATGACCAAATTCTATCCTTTTTTTTTTCTTTCGAAGATACACACCTTTTTGGAACAGAACATCCATACTAAGCGATATTTCAATTAATTTGTTTGCAGTGAACACTAATCTATTAAAAATAAAAAAAATCCATTGTCTTCCCAGGATCCTGTTTCATTCTGCATTATGAAAAGGCATTACATCTCTTACTGAAGACTTTGGCCTTCTGGCACTAATTTTACTAATTAGCTGACTTAAGTCTTTAGTCAAGATGATTGGTGACCAAATGACTTTTAAGAATCCTTCACTGCTCACGTCTTGCAGTGAAATTGCTGTGATGAATACCTCCATGCCTATGGCCCTGAAATCTGCAGCAAATTTACTTTTTAAAGATTTCAGTAACCGCTTTTTACAAATATTAATACTTTTCTGGTAGACTAAGTCTGGTCTGTGATTCTGCTCTTTCAACTTTGACTCACACTTTTTGTTGCTACTTATGGCTGAGAAAACTGTATTCTATTGTCCTGACATAGAAACATTCCTCATGTAAACTATGGAGATGTAAGTGAATTCATATGGGATTTATACAATAAAATACATTGAGCATGTATTGTTCCAGATGATGGGCATTTTTCTTACATTAGTCAGCAAATATACTTCTCCAGAGATCACTCTGGTGATGGAGAATATCCTGATAAAATGGACTAAAACAACACCAGGAGGAAAAAAGGTATCTGTAAACCAGTATTTGCTAATAAACCTGAAAAACTTGAAACAAGTGACATCAAGAGCAATCACAATATAGAGTGGTAGTTAATGCAGTCAATCAGTTACACAGCTATATCTGTCTATATTGGACTGACTAACAACAATTCTATTGCTATGACTTTCTTGATATTGGGTTTTGGTTCACATTTTATTAGCCTTAAAGCAGCTACATAGTTGCAGCTAAATAATAATTATCAGTTCCATGTTATTATACTGAGCAAAATATATTGTGATAATTGTAATGGACTTTTGATGTTATTTTGCTTATCAGCTGCACCATTTTAGTTGTTTTCCACATCTGTATATGTGACACTAGTTATGTTCAGGAATTGTTAATTAAAGAGAATTTAAAATAATATACAATCTCCATAACATGTGCAGCAACAAAATATGTGAACTATCTTCATTTCACATTTCTTTACTTAGTTATGACCTCAGTTATATATTCAAATAAAATTTAGTTCATATTCATTTTAAATTTCTAATAAAAGACTTAATTCCTTTGTCTCTTTGTCAATGTTGATTTTATTAACTTCAATTTTCAAACATGCTTGTTAAACAGTCAGTAGTTATCATGAGGTTATGTAAATGAAAAACAAACACAATGCTTCCTTATATTCCAGACTGGAAAATAGTACAATATCTCACAGCCCACCACTGGTAAATGCTTTCCCTGTGTTCCTCACTTGAGTTTTTTACCCAATTTTTTAGATAATGTAATTAAAAGGAGTGCTGAACTTAAAATATAGTGTTTATTTAATAAGATTGATTGGCCTCTGGAGAGTATCTAAACAGATTTGGTACTTTAATACTTGGGGGAAACTCATTCTTGGCTTAACTCTTGATAGATACACCCAGGAATGTGTTTTGTCCTTTTATTTTGCAGAAATAGATTGCATTGATTTATCCCTTTATTCAGTTTGGCATCATCCAAAACTTAGAAAGATGTAGGAATATTATGGACTATCACTTTAAATCCTATTCCACTCAAAAATCCTTTGAGTAAAGTAAGGCAACTAAATTTAAAGTTTAAAATAAGACAATCCTTGCAGTAAAAATCAGCCACTTATCAGTATACTTCCATGCAGCTCATTTGGAATTCAGAATTTGGAACACAAATTTAGAATATTGAACATGGCATTATTCATTACCTGGCACACAGTCATTCAAGGCAGTTAGCCAAACAAGCTATCTCTCTACTTACAGGTGAAACAACATTTTTGAGAATCTTAAAAATTTGAAAACATTCATAAATCAAAATATGAGGATTTCTAAAAGGGAAGCTAACATCATGCCAATTTTAAGTATACTGGATATGGAAACAAGTCAGCAGTTTAAAAGGATTCTCTGACAGGCACTTCCACTTATTCAGACAATATCAATTAGTGTCTGCAGAGCGGACTTACCCACGATGATATTTCAATCCGTGTGTTTTCCACATGCAGAGACTCTATTAAGAGACTCTATTTTTCCTCTCTGTTTTATACTGCTTCAAAAGGAGCAATTAATAGTGAAGGTTAGGACATGAACTGGGGTATAGAATTGGTGTTTAAACATAAGTTTGAAAACCTGTCAGTTCCAGAAACTTTTCCTGTGATTGTCACCACTCTTCACAATGATTTTTCTTTAACAGCAAACTATTTTACTCTTTTTTCCATGGCTTTACACAGTGAAGTATGTGGCAGGATTGCAATGGTGGGAAGGGCTGGTGGAAACTGGTCCAGGATGGGACAGAGGTCCCAGCCACATAGCCTGTTCCTGGGGAAGGGCTGCCTGCCTGTGCCTCAGCCACTGCACTGCTTCCAGCCCCTTCAACCTTGTCATCCTGGGAAATGAGCAGCAATTGCCAGGATGGTGGATGGGATGGTGTGGTGGTTTGTGTAAATTTCCTGAAATAGCTCCCTGAAGAGCTTGGATGTATCCAGGAGGAGCAGTCCCACCCCACCAAGGTGCTGTATACCCAGGACCTTCTTCCCTCCCTGTCAGCTTCTCCCAGAACCAGTTCCAGTAAAAGGAAGGGAACTTGGGAATTTGTGGTAGACATTTACTTAGTCACAAGACTGATGACTGAGCAAGAGGAATAAAGTCCAAATGGACTTACAGCCTGTAAGTTGTGATTTCCAGGGTGGCCTCATATCCATGCAGACAAGGAGATTCAGAAATAAACTGGCTCTGAGGCATTCTTCTGTCATGGTGCCAGTGCTCCTTTGCATCATCTTACCAGCAGCTTACTGGCTGAGGGTGAAGAGAGACCTCCAGGACCATTTGGACAATTGCAGTGGTTGAATGAATACAAGAATTGACTAATTTTGAAAAGTAAACTGTTAACACTGTTCAACTCTTTATTTCGGCCACTGTATCTTAGATATGCTGAAAATTTCCACTTTGCTTAGAATGTTGTGATTTCAAAGACTTTTAGTATTTTCAGCATTAATATTTATATGAATACAATGTTTTGGCATTCATTTTTCATCCTTTGGTATTCCATTCAATAAGGGATGCACAGGGTCTTAAAGAGTAACCATCCATCAGGAATACAGAGCATTAGCATAAAGTTTAGATTATGAGCTATGCCCTGTGGATAACAGGTATTAATTATAATAAGCCCCCATCAGTGCTTAAAAAATATATTGATTGTAATATCTTTATGATATTACAAAAGCAAACACTGGTGAATAAAATATATCCACATTAATATTACCCTTAGTGGATGATACAGTTTATGATACAACAACAAGGTTCAGAAAAATAGTCCTAAATTCAGGACTAAATGCGGAAAAAGCATTCACAACAAGTAAGTTAATCACATCTGCAAATATTATTCTGTCTGCTTGGAACCCCCTGGAATTTCGGCTAGATTAGTTCTCCTTCACTTCCTGTCCTAAACATTTGTTTTGTGTTTCTGTCTCCTGTTAAACAGAAATTGTCTTTCATTTCAACGGATGCCAGCATTTCAGTGATGCAGGAAGAGTTTTACATATGTATCCTATAGAAAGTTAGAAAGAAATATAAGGATAGATAAATGGGTAAGGGTGTGATATGCTCATTAGTATAAAATAAAAGTCAAGATGTCTGTGCAGTACTTGTAACCTGAGCTGGATTTATATCAGTAGAAAAAGGTATCACTGCTGTAATTTCAATAGTGAGAGAACTCATGTAAACCCTTCTATCCGAAGAAATCAATATTTATGTAGGTCCTTCAATTCAAAAGGATTCTAAAGTGCCTGGTGTTTTAGTAAAAATCTCTTATCTGTATTATAGCCGGATGAATAGTACTTAAGGAATACATTACCTGTGAAATTTACCATTTTTCATCAAATAATGTGTTCAACAAGTAATTTTATGAGGTGTTAGAGTAACTCTAAGTAGTTGAATACTACACATGCTTAAATAAAGAATTCAGTAAATAATGGCAATATTTACCAAAAATGTGTTCAATTATTTTATTCTTTTAAACATTAAATTTAATTTCTATGTTAAGAAATACTAATACAGCTCTAATGCTGACCACCTTTAATATTGTATCACTATTTCCCTACCCTTACCCTCCAAAGGAATAAACATCTGAATGAAGTCTTCTATTCTCATCTCACAGACCAGAGACCCAAGGATGTGAAATATAGACTCAAATCTATTTTTCTCATGTACACAAACAGAGAGTAAGTCCCTTCTAGGAACTTCTGCTTGTTTGCAGTCAATAAATGACAGTAAATAGGATCTACATCTCCCTCTTATTCTCTGGTTCTGTTGAGGGGCTGACAAAGGGTGGATGTTTCTTATCCTGCTGATCATTTCCCCACTCAGAGATCTTCTGGTTCACCTTTGTCCACCCAGGGTGCACAGCCTGGCTTTCTTCCTTTCCAATAGCTCATCTCACCTTTTCTTTTAAAACACTGTAACCTCCACTGATGTAATCTACCTTTCGTAAAATATCATACTGATTATCCCTTCACACAAGAAAATATCAGACTTCTTTTAACAGCCAGCTCACTCTGAATGGTTTAAACACTCATCCAACTGGCCAGAGGAGTAGAGTGGTTGACTTAGAAAGGTAGAGTTGAATTTTTAGACATTGCTTAAGAAAAAATCTGTACTTGATAGAAAGAAAAATATAGAAATAAATCTTGAATCAGGTCTTGAGAGGCAACCCTCCCACTTCTTTGCTCTCCCTCCCTTCTTATCCTCTCCCTTTCTCTCTCTCCCTCTCTATCTCTCTCACCAGAGAAGTCATGTTTTACTTTGTTCATCTGCTACACCCTCTGCAACAGACTAAATCAAATCCAGGCCTACAGTTATGTACTAATTTCTGGATCAGCCTTACGTACTGATACAAACAGTACAGAATATCTCAATAAAAATACCTCTGATATAGACATAGTTCTTTTATTAAAAGCATAGCTCTTTAATGAAGAAGCAGCAGACATAGTTGCTAAACTCTTCAGGATCCTACACAATGAAAGGAACATTATAAGTTACTATTAGTGGTACCAAAGACTTTGTAGTGTATTATCCTGGACAGATTCTTACAGCTCAAGAGACAAGGATATATTCAGTGTTTTAAAAATTGTGATCTACCAGGATCATACCTAATTTTATTTCATTGGGATTCTTCTGCATACATTTAAATAATGATCAAATCTTCCTTCATCTTTATCTTTTCAGAGTGCTCATGCAGCCAGAATGATATCAAGGTATTAAAATTCAAGTGTTATTCTTTTAAAAACCAATTTTTCTTTTTCTGTAAGTGTATGGTTTAATTCCATCTAAATTAATTTTACTCACGAAAGTATTTTTTCACTTCAAGTATCTTTTAAATGCTTCTTTTTACACCCAACCTGCAGGCAAAAAAATTATAAAGCAAACAAATGAGATGACTTGTGGTGAAAAGATGGGATGCCTAAAGAGCACAGTATATAATTGGAAGAGCACAGGAGAATGTTTAAAATAAGTTCAAGAACAGTGATAAGGCTAAAGATGATGTTATCTGTTGGACAGAAGAAGCCATTAACATACACCAGAGTGTTTTCAATCACTTAATCAGAAAACCCTTTGCTTGAGCACTGTTTCTTGTCCGCGTGCCATGAACAAACATAAATATTTTGGATTTCCTGCATCCTTCACTCTGATAATGGGCTCTTAACTATAAGCCCTTCCCACCTCAAAGAAAGAGCTAAAAACAAATGATAAAACATGAACCCTAGAGATGATTTCTAGACCAGAGAAGTTACAGAATTCAACTGCATGTTCAAAACAGCTTTTTCATTGCCCTGTTAGTCCTAGTTTAGTATGAATGTAATTTAATATGAGATAAAAGGAGAATGGATGGATGAGGATGAAAATGTTCTCAATGAGCTAAAATGACTAAATTATCACTGACTGCAGTGGTATATATTCAGCAACACAGAAACAAAAGCTTAACTGTTCTACTTTTGCGTAAATAGAAGCAAATGCAAAATTCTGATTTTCAGTGAAATAACATTTAATTTCATAGAAGTAAAATTAGAGAAAGACAACCTTGTGAGGTTTTTCTTTCCTCTTCATATGCATTTTATATGTGTGGGAAAAGTCCAAGAGCTCAAATATGTACTTATTCTAAAGGGGATCTTTGAGAGGGCTTGTGGATGTCATTGTCTCTGCTTCTGGAGATTTTTCCATTAGTTTCTGATGATTAAAGGAAAAAAATTAGGTGATGTTAACTCTTCTATATAAAAACAGCAACTGGATGATTTCTGTAGCTGCACAATTCCATCAAAGCTTCATTCACATATTCACTCTTCTTCTTTACAGCTGAATGGCAGTCAAGTCCTTATAGTATTGCAAATCCAAATATTGCACCAGAAAAGGGCAAAACAGCATTCACTCTATACCACAGTATATTATCAAAACTATCCCAACTTTGGCAACAGCATTAAGGCTTCAGGGGCTATTTTCAGATCATTCTGACCCTGCTGATGCAATGTTTTCCTTGGTCCAAATGAGCTGTATCAGTCATTTGAATTATAATGAACCAGAAACTGCACAGTGTGTTTCAACAAATAAATCAATGTGGAATACTTGGGCATCTGGTGAAACCAACTTTAAGTAATCATTACATGGAAAAAAAGTAGATGCACTTTTAAATGGTTTTGTAATGCTGCAAATGACCAGGAGACAAATTTGTTTGCTGTGTTACAACACATAACGGGAAAAACACACCATAGAGTAGATTGATCACTAGTCAAGATTCAACTTCTCAAAAGTTATGTGAAAATAAATAGTGCCAGACAGTCAGCTGGTGTAAGCAGCAACTGTGCACTGAACAATACCAACTTGCATCTGGTAAGGATCTGGCTGTCACACTAGTTCAGGTACTCAAAAGTGATAATTTTCATGGCTTTAAAGTAAACATTTTAAAAAGGAAAGGAAAGTTGTTTTAAATTTTGAATTAGACTACAGGAATATAAAATACATATAAATGTGTAAACAAACAAAAAAAGGGGGGGTATTCTGGCACTGAAAGTCATAGAAAATAATTTCTCACTTCCATTAAAATATTTGGAAATATTATACCATTGAATAAATGTGTGAAATCTGCATTTTTTCCAGATGGCATGTAATAGTTATGAGTTTTTTTACTTAGAAATAGAAGGTCTTTATTTTTTTGCCATCACAGAATGTGTTTATGGGCTCACACTTGTATTCTACATAAAACAAACAAAATCTTGCATACATGCAGAATGCTGAAAGCAGAATTGAGTTGATTCAGTGTTTTTGGTGTATATTCCCTTTGTATATGCGAAGTAGCAACAGTAAAATGTTTATGACATTTTCCATTTGTTTTTCTTACGGGTGAAATGCATTTTTTATAATAAAAAGGTGATTTTTTTTTCCTGTGGTAACTGTTAAGGAAATCTGATGGCTCATTAGAGACACTGTTTTCCCATCATAAACATTTCCTCTCATTACTGAGAAAACTGTCACTAATCAAATGCATTTCTGAAGCACTACAAAAGGATTTGGCATTAAATTTCAAGATAATGGTTGTTAAGTGTGGCTTGTTTCCTTCTTAGGCTTTATTTTAGTCGGTTACTGCTTTATTCTTTTTCCGTACGCTGGAAAATGTGCAGCATTGTTTGTTGTAGAGTATGGGACACAAATACGAATCAAACCTGTTTACATTTGATTCTGCTTTTGGGGGGAGGAATTACTTCTCAAACAATCAGACTTAATAACTGCTACAGAAACAGAATGCAAAGTTGGTTTGTCTCTCGTTTTAAAAAATGTTGGTTGAATCACATCAGAATCTCAAGACAATTCCAAGATGAACTGACTCTGAGAGTAAATGACCTCTTCATCTCAGTGATAAAGTTCCAGCCAAAATATTCTCTCGGCCTGAGACGTGATTCATTAGAAATATGTGCATGGTGTGGAGCTCTACTTTCTATCTGGCAGAGTCCAGCCTGCAGACTGATAAGAAGCAAATGCAAATGTCCTGATAAGAACTGAATGCAAATATTTATGATATGATATTCCCTGGGAATTATGTGCAGATAAAACAAAGTGTATTATTTTCCCGCTTCTCTTTCAGGTTTGCCAAAATGCCCTTTTTCGCTTTCGGAATTTGCATTTCTTCAAAATTGATTCGGCTTGCGTATTATGTTAAGCTATTTGTTTGCTAAGGATGGTAATTAGTTACTGTAATTACAGCAATGACAGTTGCTAAATTGTTTTTAAAGCATTACAGTGAGCCTGTGCCAGAAGATTGCAGTATTTTTTTGGATTTAAGCAGAGGCTGGAAAAACTCCCACTCTAAGGCCAGCATGGGATTTTCAACTACAAAGCTGCTTTTCCTGATTGAAATATTTTTTTTAAGAAATCATTAATTTGCATTGATTGTAAGTACTAACTTTAAATTTTGGTTTATTCACAGATCACAGAAATATTAGTGATAGTGGGCCCTGTGGGAAAGGAGATACAAGGGGGACTCCCATCGTAAATAAAAGTGAAAGCTGATAGCAGAGGAAAAATGGTATAACTATTACTCTGAGCCTGTTAATTAAACTCTTTAGCTTAGTTTTTAGATAAATTAAAAACAATTTAAAAATGCCTGATTGAAAGTCACTCCTGAACTTTTCTGAGGTGCTCAAAGCTAAGCAAGAAACTCAGAAACAACTATATTCACCAAGTTCTTATTGTATAGCATGCTCTGCATCAAGACAGAGCAGAAAAAGGAAATGGACAGCTCTTGTAAATAAATTCACAGTCACAAAGTCAAATAAAGGTTTATTTCCTGTGGCATCTTGACATTGTAATCATTGCTTTCCATTTTTATTTACAGGCTAACACTGGACACTTGCATCCTGAGAATGTCCAGGGTGACTATTTGATGATTATCCCAGAAAGCTCCAAGTTTCATCCTTCCCTCTAGCATTTCCTCCAAAGGAGTTATTGTCACAGCAGGAAGAGTGTGCAGCTCAGCAGTGGAAGAGCCCCAGGCGTCATAGCATGAGCTCTTCCTCTTCCAAGACATGTGGTCTCGGGAGATTAGCTGGTGTGTGTGTGTGGGAACCCTAAGGCTTTCACCCATCACTTCATTCTGTTCCTCCTTCCACTCCACCCCCGTATAATCTCATTCCCCACAGTTTATAGGAACAGACATAATTACTGCACTTTTTCTTCCTTCAGAGAAAAGGCAGCCTCCTTTGAGGCTACAGTTCAGCTCTGTAACTGGGAAGAACACCTGTAACCCACCTTCCATACGCTTCATCCCTCTCTTGGGTGCCAATTCACCTAAAGCCCTGATGCCTCAAGTCCTGGGATTTATTTTGAGATTCCTCCCACCCTCAAAACCAGCCTTTCCTGGCTGTTTCTCAGCGTACCTTGATTCCTCTCCTGCCCATGTGCTGCAGATGGCAGCGTGCAGTGCCCGCAGGCACTCGCCTGGGTGGAGTGCACACATCCTCCGAGCCTCATGGCACTGGGTTTAAGCACACAGCAGCGTTTGCTTCATGGTTTGCAGACCTCTGCTTTCATTTTGACATTAGAGTCAGTCTTTCAAAGGTGCATTGTGCTTTGCAGCATCATTTATCTAGTTACCATTTAATAGTCATTTGTAGACAATTAACTGAATATCCAGAATACCAGCTTGAATCAGCTACTGTCCTCTTACTTACACAAAATTCCACTATTCTGATGATATAGAGGTTTTACACTTATTTTCAGGAAAAAAAAATCTGTTCTCTGCCGTCTTTATGAAGTAGCTAAAGATCCAGAGAAATGCAAGTTTCATGATATAATCAGATCATTCAACACAGGGGAATCTTGCAGTTTCTAATCATGAGGGAATAGCATGCTAACAGCTCATGAGAAACACATGGTGTGACATTCTGAGGTCACTTTTCTATCCCATATATAAACTTACAATAGTGGATTTTGACTGAGCAGTGTTGGATCAAAGAACAACTTCAGGAAACATAAGTTAAGATTCAAATATCAGCTAAGTGATTGCTTAGCTACAGAAAGAAAACCATTTCTCCTGAAGTGAGAGAGTTTTCTTGTCCTGAGTTTCAAAGGCTTATTCCTTACAAAGTTTATTAGCTTATATTTGGATTATACTCTTCACTTTGAAACTCTTACAAGGATTTACTTCCAAGGCCCTCCACTAGCTACATAGACAATACATCAGGACATAACAGCCCCATCTGCTGCTAAGCAGATTCGTATCTAATTTATACTTGTATTTGGATGATAGTGTTTTAGAGATGGATGAGAGATATCTTTAAGCATTAATTTGGATCAAACTTTATATGTCATTTTCATATTAAAATGGAAAATATGTTGGTAGTGTGATCATGGATGATATGTCATAAACTATTCTCAGAAAGGAGCTGTGAGAGATGAATACAAAAATCTTAATTATCATTAGGCTTTGCAAAAACTTATAAGTAGTGATAATTCAGTGGGTTACACATCTGGTAAGCATTTAGTACCATTTATTGACCTTTTAAAATCATCATATAAGACCTAATCAAGCAAATGAGAAATGTTCATATATTGTGTCTCTTATGCAAAATGTGATGCTACCTACTTTGGGGTTCTGAGAGCAACACAATGGCAGAATATATTTATTTTTAAGTTACATAATAAATGAGCAAATATGTTTGATTACTGAAAGAGTAGGCATGACTGTAAAATTACCTTCTACCTCTATAATGACTTTCTTTTGTTTTGTGTATATATACATATATATGCAATGCTATCATTTGCATTATGCATGCAGAGCCTCAAACTGTACTACTTGTGAGTTCAGCAGATATCATAGAGCTAGATGCATAGTGAGATACATGTGAAAATATGCAACGTAAAGCACAGAACAGTGATATACATATTTGCATAAACACACAAAACATAGCAATCTACTTCTTGAAATCAGGACCAAGGCTGTGAAAACAGGCATTGATCCAACTCAAAGGTTAGCACAGCAGGTTACAAAGGACATATGCAGATATACATTGCCAGCTTGATTTTAGAGTAAAAAAAGTCTTGCAAAACACAAATTGGTGTCTGTTTTGATTTTTCCTGGGATACAGGACAGTGACTTTGTCAGGGAAGAGTCCTGGAGGAAGGGGCATGTTGCACCGTCTGAGCATCTGAGGCGCTCTTGGAAAGACTGCATCTGAAATCCATGCTGGGTGGGAACGAAAAATACAGGGACTCACAGAGATGATTTGGGATTCTCAGGAGAAAGTACTGGGAAGGGAAGGGGAGAAATGCACATCTAGGATGGGCAAAGCTCAAGGACAAAAAAAGGAGTGTGCAGAATGGGTGTGATCCAGCTGACAGTTTCTAAGTGGCCTGAACCATCCAGGGAAGCAGAGACAGACCTGGGAGGATTCAGATGGTTGTAGCAAAGGGCTTTTTCCCCTGCTCATGACTTCTCTGCACTTGACCCAATTATTTTTGGTTTTAGTCTGTATGAGAATTTATTAATTACCTTAGTTTGGATTACAATAAAAACTGGCATTTTGAATTAAAAGCCTTTATTTTGAGTGGGGCTTGCCATTTGCAGTGGATAAAATCTAGGCAGAACTCCCAACTACATTATGATTCTGTTATTCTCCTTTTTGTATTTTTTTGTTTTGTTCGGTTTTTGTTTTGTTTTGTTTTGTTTGATGTGTTTTGGGTTGGGTTTGGGTTTTTGTTTTGAGGTTTGCTTTGTTATTTTTTTCCGAAAATTCTCATCTCTTGGAATCACAAAATAACAGAAGTATATTCTTTAAAACACAGTCCCAGACCATGCAGAAGCTAAGGAAATATTGAAATTCACTCAAATGAAAACAAAAAGCTCAGAACACAAAACATTCACAATAAGGGAAAAAAGCCCTAAATGGTATACTTTTAAAAATGTTGTTTTTAAACTAGTCTCAGTTTTTTTGCAAACTTGAGGTTGCTAATGCTTTAACTGTTTTACTCTGTGCTGTCTAGGGACTGTGAATACAGAGTATCATAATACCATATGAAGAAGTTTTACACTCTCATAATAATAGAGCAAATGATTAAATAGATTTCTCTGATGTGATGCATTGTATAAGGTGTTGTCTTCCTGTGTGAACCCTGGCAAATGATAGGGATTAAAATCCCACACAGCATCTAATTAACATTAGGGCTCTGGCTATAATAAAAGTTCAACAGATAGATGCAATGCCTAGAAATGAGTGTTTGTTGTCTAGCTTGAAATACATGAAAAGGATGAAGTTAATAAATGATTGCAACTCTCGCACTTGACCAAGGCCAAGAGACTCTGATTATTGTAACAACTGTTGATTTTATTCTAAGTCAAAGACTGAAAAAGATTGTATCAACACTTAAGTGTGAATTTCTGTGTTGCTATTATTATATTCTAAACATGAGAAAATACGGATGCCTTGACTCTGCCTAGGTGTCTGGAGTTGACTGTGCTTTTTCTAATAATGTCTCTTCCTGCAGTTCTGTCACTGCCTTGCACAGGTTTGCTGGAACTGATGATCTATCAGGGACGACTGAAAAAAAAGAGTTATGAAGTGTGGGTCATTATCAGTGAACAACCTGTCGTCAGCCCCATGGTGAGCCAGTGACTGGATGCAGCTGTGATGGGGACGGGGTGAGGAGCAGGCTGGAGAGTCACTATGGGATCATTTCCCCAACTAGGGCAGGTCACACTAATGGGATCTGAATGGGGAGGAAGCAGTACTTGTCCCTTTGCACTTTTTCATGCCTCCACTGTAAATCCACCACTGACCTTGCTATAACTCAGTGTTTTACATTATTGCCTAAGGTGTTGCTTAACTCCTCAACTCTTAAAATCTCTCCTATGTGCTGCATGTTATCCATTTCAGTCTTCTGCACAAAATTTGAACTACAAATAAATTGACAGGCATTTTCCACCTGAAGTCTTTCTTTTCCTATCACAGAATCTTCCAAATGATCAGTTTAGGTGCTATTCTCACATACACCATGAAGTCAAACTCAGCTTTAGTATGGTTGTACTGCCACTCTCATCCTGTGACATGGAATGAACATGCTGCACTGGAAGAGGCTAAGAGAGAGCAGTTAGAGCCTCTATACCTAAGAAATTCTTAATATCTTCTTCTTATGCTAAATGCTTTGAAGATGTATGTTGAATCTGATGAGGTCTCATCAATACACAAAAAGAATGTCAGTGGAATGGACCAGGCTGTTAGGACACAGACGTCGGTGAGATTCACTGATTTGGCCAGTTCTGCCTTAGCCACAGGACTGGAGATCTTTCAGGTTCCCTACCACAACTTAGAGCTGCCTACATAATTTGCTTCTCATGAATCTTGGAACCCTGTCAAAACCAGGAGAATGGAAATTCTGCAGTACTCAGTATGAATTGTGACTTTCTAGACTTCTATCCTTCCAGCTTTGAGACAGAGGACCTTCCGAAATGAGAGGACTTCCCCAGAATAATAAAGACCTTTCAGACAAATCAGGTGTCCCCAGGTAAGTCCCTTGAATGAGAGACAGCTTCTGTGTCCTTTGACAGAGGACAATGTGGTGAGATTCCAGGAACTAGGATATCTGCCTTCTCTTTTCTTTTTTCTTGAGAAGTATAATAAAATATAACAACTTATAAAAATCCCACATGGCTATTTTCTAAACACATAGGAAGATGGTAGATATCTGCTTAAGATGAGTGTAGTCACTCTTCAGCCTCTATTAATTAGATTCTGCATTAACTATAAAACAAGCTTAGGAACATTATGGCACATGTGGACATCTGCTTGTAGAGCCCTGAGTTTAGGTGCTAGATCTTATCATATAGCTGACACCCCAAGAATAAGTTATATCAGCAGTGTGTAGATATTTGCCACCAGTCCCCCTTAGTGCAACACTATTTCAAATCATATAAAGGAGAATTGACAATTAACCCACACTTCACAGCTTCATCTAACAATTTGATAGAAGACAACAATTTGATAAACAATTTGCTTATTTGAGAGATATTCAGTTGTTAGTGTAAAGAAAAAAACAGCAGTAAAATAGAGTAACTTATGAATGAATTGTCTAAGGAAAACTTGTGATAAATGTTTTTATGGTTGTATATAGGTATGAGGAAAGTACACCTACAACTTTAATAACTTTAATAATTCAATAAATTTAATTTTAACTTTAATAAATGCACACTGTGCATTGTCTTAATGTGCAATGAAGACATATCTAAATAGGATAAACCAAACAAATTTAGGTATACATGACAATTAATCTGTGGAAGAGTAGGGATCAGAATTACCTGAGAAATTTCTGCAGTCTATTGGGTGGCTATATCCTTACAGTTTTATAATGACTTATGATTAGGAGTGTGCTACAAATACAAATAACATTTGTATGTGTATAAAATGCATCACAGTTTAGGAAGGAAAATAGCCTTTCTGATCAAATGACTAACAAATGAATGTATCCAAATGTAATATTTGAGGAACTCTGAAATATGTATGATGTGTTGACACAAACCAAGTCTTGCTAATACCAATTAGAAGATGGCTCTGTTGTGTTCCATTAAGAGAATGAATGTGTCCTAACCACAAGTCCTAAAATAGTCTCAAACTCCATCAAAAGAAATTAAATTCAGTCCAGGTGCACCTCTTTTCCAATAAAGTCTTGATGGTAGATGATAGCTGGTAAATATAAATTAGCTGCACTGGATCAAAGACCAGCTGTAATGATGGGAGAGAAGAAAGGCTGCATTCATCACACCATAAAGCAGAGAGAGACATAAAATGGTACTGGTGAAGCAGAGCTGAGTAAATATGAAGAGGAGAAAAACTAAAGGAAACCTAAGATAAAGAAGAGAGATTATGAATCATCATGCACAATCAGTATCCATATCTTATAAAAAAACTATTATAGAAAAGTGAAAAAACTATTATTTCCCAAAACACTCCATCGGTCATTTTAGATCACTTTCATTTCCTTGTGCTGAAGCCTCTCAAAACATTGTGAAAAGAGATTGTAATCCTAGTTTGGTTTTGAATTCTTGGATGTTTTAATGTTAACATTAACTTTTTACCAAAATATAAAATCCATGTAGAAGCTATCAATAATCTTAAGGCTTTTGCTAAGTAAGAAATCCACTTGTAGATGAAAGCAATACAATTTTTACACAGTTAGGAAAACACATGGACTATGGAAATTTAAGCTTCTTTCCCAGGTCACATTCTTGTGATTTGTGTGATTTTATACCGGAAGGGGAAAAAAATCAAACGGAGGCTTTTCTAATCTGACAATTATTTAGCACAGCTAAACAACCCCTTTCCCACATAGCTCAAGATGCAGTTGTAAATAGAACATGAATTGTTTCTGGCTCTTCTCAAAAACGTAATTAATCTTTTCTCAGTAATTAATTTTTTCAAGAATCTATCCCTTTGGACAGAAGCTTACTTCCTCTTGAAGTGCTTGATAACTCAAATGTATAGTTCAGAACTATCAACATTAAGATCCAGCCTGAGTTCCATTAAGTCTACAGCCACAGGTCTCAGAACTTGAAGAACATTGAGCATGTAAAGTGGAATCAAAATTGCTCAAGGCCAATGATTGGCCCTTTGTTGAGTATCAAAGGCTGAAAAGAACTTGATGCTTTTCTGTAGTGGTCAGAACTAAGCAGAGAAAGCTGCTTGGTATGGTTAGGATTTTGCACTGTCTAGTCACAAAATATGCACCAAATGTATCTTAACTACAATACATACATACACTCAGCAACTCTGATTAATATAGAAAGTCACCATCTCCTTTCTTCCTTTTCTGCACACCTAACTGTTGCTAGGATTCCTGTGTTGACTGAGGCAGAGCTAAGGAAGGTTTTACTAAGTTTGTGCTTCATCAACCTTTGTAAAAGGGACCATCTGTGTTTACATACCACTTACAGAAGCGAGGTCCTATCTTATCCTAAAATTAGATCAAATAGTTAAAATAACAATAATACTCATGACAGTGACAATAACAGGCCATCAAGCTCACCTGAAAGCTATATTTTAGCACACCTGATGATATTTCAATTACTGTTTCAAATACTCCTTGAAGCATTTGAAAGTTTCAGTGGTTTTATGCAGTATTTATTTTTTCTTTAAGAGCTGTGTTGAATAAAGACACAATGAATCCAAAACTAATTGCTAATGAATTTTCTCACTTAGGCAAAGCAGTTTAACTTCAACACACAGTAAAGTAATTGAAGGTTTTACTAGTAGATTTCTTTGTGTTTATGCTTACATTATGACTTATGCTTACATTGATGACCTACCAGTACTGAAGAACAGACTGGTTCTACACAAGACCTTGGACCTGTAAGCTGCCTCATAGACCATCCATTTGCATGTTAAACAAGCCAGAAGGGTTTTACACTCCTTAATATGAGCAAGTGTTAAAAAAGACAAAATAGATCTGTTAATTAGAAACCTCCCCTTTCCCTTTATAGCAGAAAAGTACTTGAAGGGTTAACTCTGCTTCTGATTACCTAGTAAATAAAGACATGTATTGGTTCTTCTGGTGAACTATTCAAATCTACCTGGAAACAGCACAGAACTATGTCTATGGTTTAACATATTTATGAGGTGACTGTGTTTTCCAGTTTTATGAAAGATTTCTACTATTCAATAGAGGTTGCAAGACTTTACTTGAGTTTCCTTTAAAAATTATGGCGGAAATTTTGCTGCATATCAAGCATTTTGTTATATTAATGTGTTCTACTGCAGTATGGCTGAGGTAATGAAACACAAAAAGGATATTTTTCTAGCTATAAATAATTTCCCAGTACCAAGATGCTAGAGTATTAGATATATTCTAACACAACAGAGATAAACTTCATCTGCATAATATGATGTGAATTATTTTTTCTGTTTTTGACTGAAGTTAAATCAGTAACAACATCATTTTGATGGGTGCAGACTCAAACAGAAGAGCAATAGCATCCCTAGACCCTATGCTCTACATACCCTGGAAGACAATTTCAGTAGTTCATGTCTTTCCTCCTCACAAAACGAACCACTCTATCTGGTGATATTTCATTTCTTTTAACCATTGCTTTTGACAACACTGATGTAACTGCTTCCTTTAAAAATAAATGTTCATAATTGCCTTGGCACTTGAGTATTTCAATTGCTGTTACAGCCATGATGATTTAAAAGTGCAACTGAAACAAAATTCGTGAATTACTCAAAGAAAGGCTGTGCAACTGGAAGTATACCTGTTTTTTTCAGCTCTATATTATTTTTTTCTTATAAGTTTTGTCTCTCCAAGAGTGCATTTATGAACATGGACATTGGTTCTGCTTTCTGTTGTCATTCTCTCAGGAACTCTGACTGTATTTTCCCATGAACTTTCACACAAGGTCTTCATTCTAATTGTCTCTTTCGCAGCTTTTCACATAGGAACATGGATGAGGAAACAGTAGATTTTTTTTCTCTGTTTGGCAGTGCTTTGCTTATAAGGAAGCATCTTGGAACTCCAGGTAATTGGATGAAATTTAGAGCCATTTTAAGGCAATCTTAAATTATGCTGTCAGGATTTGCATAGGGCTGAGGTATGAGTGCTGGCTAAGAATTTTTCTCCTGCTTCTAGACCATATGAGACATAACTTCATCACCTAGTTATAAATTTAGATACATTTCAAGCAATGAAAAACCCCACATTTTTATCTGAGAAAATACTAAACCAAGTGCATGTAAGTGAGAGATGTGATTTTCACATAATGACTAATTTAAGAAGGTTCAATGAACAAGTGATTCTAAAAATGTAATGACCACCTTGGATCTGATCAAATATATATTTAAAAGGTTGTGGTTTCTATTGAGAACGCTTTAATTACCTTAGATAAAACACGTAATTCAGCAGAGCGAAATCTGCCTATACTTCTTTCTTAAACTGGCCAACATTTGCACAGTTGTCTTACCAAGCTACTGTCTTTCTATTGAAGTGAAATGCACAGCTTGGGAAACATAAGTAATTCTCTTTTTTGATGAGAAAAACATCGTTCTGTTGGTTAATAGTAATCAGAAGTCATTGAAGTGTTTACTAGATGGCTAAGCAATGAGACTTACTAATAGCTCTTCCTTCAGAAAGGGTTATCAGCCTCTGCTTCACTTTCATGTTTTGTGTCTTTTATCTGAAAAGCACTTTTTAGGCCTACAATTCATGACAAACATAATGAAGGTCCATGCAGATTTCAGATTTCTAATCAACTCACTTAATTTGTCAATGAATGCCAACCTATCATATCTACTTAATGTATAGCATGATTAAAACAAGCAGAACTGCAGTGTATATTAACACAAAGAGGGTATTTCACTGCCAAAAAAGACTGTTGTACACAAGTTTTTAACAACGTGTTACTGATTCCCAAATGGTGTGTTACTGATAGTAAAACTGCCCTGTATAATGGTCCCTAGAATGTGCAATGCACAACTCTCTTGCATTTGTGGAGCACTACTTAACTGTTTGTCTTATAGAAAACAATTCCAGACCAGGATTCAAAATATTTGGTTGCTAAAACCTTTCGTTGCTGAGTTAATGGGAGCTAAATCATTTACCAAAGGATGCACAACTAAACAAGGAATTGCAGACCTCCCAGTGCTGTAAAGACCTGCAGTTATCATAAATGAGGTTGAAGCTATGCCTATTATATCTAAAAGATTTGGGGCACATGCAAACGTCCTACTTTTGCTTTGGAACTACCACATCGACTATTACTAATAATCAAATTCTAGCAAGCTTTCTAAAGAATATGAAGGGCTTTTACCAAGTTGATGCTTCTAAATTTCAAAATGCATCTATCTGACAGAATATTTGTGTCAAATACACAGTTAAAATTTTAAAACAAAAACCGGACTGTCATGTAATCTCTTTGAACATTTGTGAAACTAAACAGAATTACTGCAGGATTATATTGGTAAAGGAAGTATGAAAAATCTCCATATGGCATTTTCTGCATGTTTTAAATGTGAACACTGCTTTGTACATATGTTGCTCTTGTCAAACTGTTGTGTAGTTCTGCAGTTAGTCGGAATTCTGCAATACCATTGTGTATTGACAAATCCATACATCCTATGTATCTGGTCAGAAGTATTGAAATGGTAACATAGGCTATACTTTAAGAACACTTTCCTGGTAAATATTGATATAATTCTTCCCTTGGCAGTGAAGGTTTGAAAATCAAGATGGAAGCTTAAAAGTATGGTATCAAACTTATTTAACAAAGTAACGCAAAATCCTTTGTTCATTTAGGAAATTTCCTATTACATGAATCCTTACTGATTTGCATGGGGGACTCACAAAAGAAAATTCAGTAAAAAATAGTAGGACACAGGCTGATTAAACATTCAGGATCATTATGGATAAGCAAAAAGCTTACACCAGACTCTTTCTACTCCAGACAATTTAGCCAAGAAGCGAAATTGTCCTCTTTCAAAACACAAGAGCCACAAAAGACAAAGAGGTTTTGAAGGATCATGTCAGTGCAAGTCTCTATCTGAAGTCCAAATATTAAACTTAGTTTTTCTGTTGTCTGTGACTTGGAAGAAACTGTGTAGTGCCTTAGTGCCTGAGCTTCACTTTCTGTAAATGAGAAAATAACTCTTTTTCTGCTTTGTATTGAGATGCATGATACTAACCCTTGTAGAACAATGTCAAAGTCTTAGACAAAAATAAATTTGAAAGTGCAAAATATTATTTCAAGGACAAAAGCTTTCAAAATCTTATATTCAGACCACCCTCTCACACAAATAATTAATGTATTAATACTTATCATAACTACTCCTTTATCATAGTTTAATATCAAACCCGAGTTGAATATGGAGTTTTTAGGAAGCTATGATAAGCCCCACCATGCACTAAAACTTCTGTTCCCAGCACCTGCCCTTTTGCAGCTAGTGTTCTTCTTGGGGTTTGTGGCTGGCCAATAAATAAATTTAAAAAAAAAAAAAAAAGAAAGAAATAAAGCAAAAAAAGAACAAAAGATAGGAAAACTGGGAAAATTAACAGAAATGCAAACCAAGAATATTAAGCTGATATTAGAATTATCTTCAAAGCTTGTCTGTTGGTATTACTGGCCTTTAAGCATACATTTACAAGTTACATAAAGAAGAAAACCTCTCAAATGGCTGTTCCAAACCCTAATTGTTGTAACTTATCCATGCATTCCAGCAAAAATTTTCAGTGCTCTGCAGAAATGTTTGTTCACTTGCTGCAAACCATGTCACAAATCTTCACTGCAACAGCTAATATTTTACAATTGATCAAATAAACTGGGATATGTATTCTAAATATGTGACTTAATGAAAACAACTAAAAGATTTATGCTCCATTTAATGTACTTAGCTGAAGTCTCATGGGATTGCCAAAGAAGATAAAAACTGCAACATGGGTTAATGCTTAGTTATCTTTGGTTAACTTATATAGCTTAGTAATCAAAGGACATGAAAGTAAAACCTTTGATAAAAAATAGCCTATTTTAAAATTCCACAAAAGACAGCTGCCTTTAAATATAGTACAATGTAAACTTCTATACTTCCAAACAAGAGCTCATAGCTAAACTTAATTTGCAATTTATAGACAAGAATGGTATTCTTAGTTGTTTGGTATCCTATTAAATGTAAAAATCAGTTTGGGGAGAAAAATTAAGAATGTGAAACGATAAGCAGTGGTGAGAAATATACATATTTTCTTCTTGTCTTTCACTGGCTTTTGCAAGACAGTGGAAAGCAGGAATCTGCAATGTAGAATGTTACTAAACAAAGAGAAATAAATAAATAATGATTAAATAGTCATCTAGGTCTCTGTGAAATTCCCAACATTTTGCAGACTGAAATAGAAGTAAAAAATGCCTTTGTTTAATCCACTGAAGAAGAGTGCTATTGATTTTTATAATTACATCCCCTTGTGGGTGAATATTGCTGTTGATGAAAAATGGTCAAGTGGTATAACACTGCTTTTAGAAATGTTGAAACAAAAAGTACTTAGTAAATAAGAATTGCACCAGGCTGCTCCTGTGCTTGAAAGCAAGGTGCAAGCCCTCTCAAGGTCCAAGGCAGACAATCTCTTCTAAATCTACTTTCAGTCTCCTTAAATGCAATGTTTGTGCTCAAACAGGACATCCAAATGCACATTACTAAGTACCAGTGACTGAAAGACTGCCTGAGACTGGAAATTTTAGATACTAAGCAACAGAGAATGTTATACTGCAAGAAGAAAATAACTAACTGGGACAAGACACTTAAGGTCAGAAACAAAAAAAAAGGGAAACCATTTCTTTATGGGTGTTTTTGCTCTTTTGTAGAAGGGATGAGCAGGTTGGTTTGCCACCTGTGTGTGCATCTATTTGATGTCTCTTTACTGCTTGTTCATGCATACCTATGGATCCTACTCCATCTTCATTTTTTCCTCCCACTTTCACAGACAATGCAGAAACTTGTTATTCTGCTATTACTCCACAGTTTATTTGCCCTTGTGTTTATGAGCCTGAACTTGATGTTACTACAAATCACGTTAGTGACTGCTGAAATTTAGTGTTTGCTGCCCAATACAACTTTTGTAATTGAGAGATTCCAAGAGGAAAAAAAAAATTTAAGAGCTCTATCTCAGTGTATCTTGCAGTACTTACTACGGAACTTCATAGATGTGATTATAAAAGGATGGAGTGGAGGAAAAAATTCTTTCTGTCTGTCCAAGCAGACAAGGAGAGACGAAAGGGCATGCTGAGAGGCTGTATGAGTAACACTAGGCTTCCCCCTTGATGGCTTAATGTCAGCAGGGCTGGTCTTGTTGAAATTAATCCAGTCACAATAATAGCATAAAGGCATGCATTTATACCTCTATTGACTTTTCACGTTCACAGGATAATTGTTGTAACATTTTCTTAAAGGCCAAAGACCTTTTGATGATAAATATATCTCATTACATGGAATTTTATATGTAATCATCATATGAATCTCAGTGAAATTCAATGGATGTATTTACCATATGTTAATCCTAGCATAACAAGCCTTTAACCTATGTGACTTAATTACAGGCATATCATCAGACTTACTGCAAAAAATGCTTTTTTTTCCCCACTCACATTTGCTTTTAAAAATCCTTTCACTTCTTTAACTCTTTTGTGAATAGCCTATCAAAGAGTTCATCTTCTCTGCTCCTGACCTTGCTTGAAGGTAAATCTAAGGATGTCTGATACCACTATTTGCTCAACTGGTGTGCAGATAGGTACAGCAGAGAAGGTTCTTAATAGAACTTTTGAATAAACCTAGACCTGCCAAAGACTCCTACTGTGTTTCATTTGAAATACCTCCCAATATGCCAACATATAATTGATCACTTTTGATGAGATTTTTCAGCCAGCAGTGAGCGGCAAATACATTTTCATTGTACATGAACATGACTTATAGAACCATGCTTAAGCATTCCTGAAAAAGAGAAATACTGATACCAAGCTCTCTTAGTAGCCCAAATTTTTACCTGGTATGAAATGAGTAGCAGATGCAAGAAAAAAAATGAAGAAAATGGATTTATTTAGATTAGAAGAAAACTCAGTTGCAGGAACCTAAACATTGGATACATGTGAAAATACTCACGTTTTCCCTGACTTCTGGAAGAAGGATGGGATCATAGAATCACAGAATGGTTCTGCTAGGAAGGAAAGTCTGGAGGTCTTCGGGTTCAACCCAGCTTGTCAAGTAGGGACAAAAAGAGCCAGTTGTACAGGACCATGTATAAGTGTTTTTTTAATATGTCTAAGCAGGGAGACTCCACAATCACCCTGCACAATCTGTAACAGTGCTCAGACATCCTCACAGAAAATAAGTGTCTTCTTATGTTCAGACAGACCCTGCTATGTTTCAGTTCTTGCCCATTAACTCTTGTCCTGTCACTGGGCATTATTGAAAAGAGCCTGGGTCCATATTTGCACCCTCCTTTCAGGTATTTATGTGCATGATGAAATTGCCTTAATATGCATAGGGGAAAATAGAGTGTTGCTAGCAAAACTATTCAATAATCAGAATTCTAAATTACTGTGTTTTGATGGAAACCACACAACTAGAGATATTAAAAGCTGGGTATAAACTATTAGCTGGAGCTTGCCTAGTCCCCCGTGATCTTCATTCTGTGAAAGTTTTTATACTGCACAATCTCTTGAGGTGTCTTTCGACCTCGCAGTTCAGTAATTCCATTACTCTTCTCTTTTCAGTTTCCCCATCCTATTTCTTCTGACCAGTTTCAGTTCATTACTGTCACTTCATTATAGACATACTCCTGGGAGCAAAAACTTTTTAAAACCAGTTCTTGTTACCATACCATTTTTACATTTAAAAAATGTAAACAGATTTTAGAGATTCTTTCAAACATATATTTCAATATGGCAGAAAATAAATCCCATAAAAGCAATGCTTCTTTCATGAAAATTCATATGATAGTTTGAGCAATATATTGAGAATAGATCCAACAAAGTCTTAATTAAATCAGGTTAAAGACCTGATATGTACATAATTCAAATGTATTCAAGTTTATAGTGCCAAATGATATTCAGTCACTGAGCTGTAATGATCTATATGAAGTAATTTCTGGACTATCAGTCATTATGTCCAAATTTTTTTCATGTATGGAGAAGTTCCAAAAGACTGAGGATGGCAAATACAGTAACTGTCTGGGGTTTGTTTTTTTAAAAAAAACAAACAGAAGAAGAGAATCTTCGAATTATAGTCTAGTTAACAACAGTCAGAAAAACACACCAACAAATCATTAAACAATCCAGCTGAAAGCACCAAGAAGATAACAAGGTGAAAAGAAACAGCCAGCATAGATTTGTCAATAACAGATCACATGAATCTAATTTCTTTCTTTGACAGGATGACTGGATAACAGCATAGCAGAAGGCAGATTTGATAAATCCTGACTTCAGCAGGTCTTTCAACACGACTCTGCATACTGTTCTCATAAGCAAGAGAAATGTGATCTGGATGATTTAGTGAAGAGTGCAATGAAGTGTTTGGAAAACAGCACCCACCACAATGATTAGTGCAGATTCCCTGTCAAACTGGAGGATATTTCAAACAGAATCCTCTAAGAATCCGTACCAGTGCCTCTGTTCTGCTATGATTCCCACTAAAAATCTCAGTGGTGGAATGGAGGACACAGTTATGTGTTTTTATACTTGGCATTTGTTCCAAGAGTACATGGAACAAGACAAGAACTGCAGAGCATTTTGACAGTTCAGACAGGATGCAAGCCATTTGTCAAATCCTGGAGAAAGCGTTCACAAGTGAACATGAAATACAGTCAATATACATGCAGAACACTAAATGTAGAGACGTTATATGAGCAATTGTTAAATGAAGAATAAATAGGCCAGATTAATGTAAAACACACAAACACAGGACGCCATAAACTGAATTGTTTCTTGCTATTGCAAAAAACTGTTTAAGTGAAGGGGAGGTCAGAAGTGTATAAGCTATTGAAGGTGCTGTTCTTGATGTTCTGTTCTCCTTGGGTATTCCTCAGAACTCAGCGAGAGTAATGTTTCCCATTTTGGTCACCACACTTCAGAACAGATACAGACAATTTAGAGAGAATCCAGAGGAAAGCAAAAAGAATGATAAGAGCTTTGGAAAACGTGACCTACAAGAAAAGGTTGAAAGAGTTGGATTTGTTTAGTCTGGAAAAGGGAAGACTGAAGGCAGACATGATAATGTCTTCAAATATATAGAGCTTGTTAGAAAGAGTGCAGCGATCAATTATTCTTAAGGCCTGAGCGGGATTTGTAGGAGAAGAAAGCCAAATAATTTGAAGCTAAGGAGATTCAGGTTACAAGGTTTTCAATTGGAAGGGCAGTTAAGGGTTGAAATAGTTCTCTGAGGCAGGTTGCAGAATCTCTTTCACTGAAGGTTTTAAGAACAAGTGAGATATGTCATGCTTGTTTTATGTCCAGTGAGGATAGGGAATGAATTATTCTATGTCTGCAGATACCTTCCAGCCCTATATATCTGTGATACCCATGACAATGAAGCATTGATTCCACAGACACCAAAAAGGATATTGTGGGATGTATCTATAGACTGCCTCTTGACAGTAATTTGTATGACTGCATTGTAGACTGTACTGTGTGTTCCAGAAATTAGAGAGCTAAAATGTCCCTAGTAAAGACCTCTACTAAGCTGGTTCTTCAAATAATAAATTATGTTGGTTTACACACATAGATAAAGTGAGAAAGATGTCCTATTTACTCTTCACATAAGTGAAATAAACACATTTCCCTTGGAAATACGAAATACGGAAATATTTTGTTTCTTAGAAGAAAAATGATTACTTGTCAAACCATGAACCAATAAGTGGCTAAAATGAACATAAAGACAATGCCCACTGGATTGGTAGCCTCCTATCTCATTATAGTGAATGAGATACCCATAAAATTCTGTGATTTTGTAGCTGATAACAAACACCACATAAACCGAGACCATTATCGCAGCATTTCATCAATGGCAGGAATTCACTGCAGCATCTGAACCTTGGAGACTAGCAAAACTGTGCTACCCATGTCCAGATGAGTATCTAAGCATAAACAAAGTCGGAGTGATGTGAGCCAGAATATAAACTAAGTACTGCATTTCTCTAAGTATGCATAAGTGGGTTTATTGCATTATCATATGAAATTTGTTAATGGCAATGAGAGCTGAACTGCTCCCATGAGGATTTCAGTGGAAGAATAGCCCTACTTTGGTAAATCAGCACACAGGGATGTCAAATACTTAATATCCGTAAGTCAGGCCCCTCAAACCATGCAATTGGCTTACAATGTTTGTTTCATTTGCCTTTAGGTTTTGAGCCTGCAGTATGGACCCAGATCACATTTTCAGCCTTTTTTCAACAACCATTATAGTCATTAGCTTTTTAACTTTTGTAGGAAGGAGGAAGATAAGTAAGAAAAAAAATACACTTGCAATTAAATCTCTAGCCAATACCAGTTCCTGTGATGGTTTACTCGTCTTATGGATATAGGTGAACTGCTTTGCCTTGGTTAACATCTTGATAGCCTGGTTCTGAGCACTAGAACAAAGGCAACTACAGTGCTTTAATGCTAGTGCACTGCCTCACAAAATTTTCATTCATGCCGTACAGTTTTCTTTGTGAAAACACCTGGATACAACTTATGTTACAGCGCAAGTAATGGAATAAGAAGAGAAGCTGGAATTCTTATATGACCAACAGTACACTTTTTTCTAAGTTTTGCTTCCATTTGCCTAAGAAACAGAAAAGCACACAATGTGTGTGCATCTCCAAACAAGATTAAGTGACCAACATCCTTCAAAATCCAGGTGCCCAGTGCTTCATTTAAATTGCATGTAAATAAACAAGAAGGAAATCCAGCTGCCACTGAACTCTTGACAGTATTTCACCTCTGGATTTTCACATGAAGCTTTATTGAACAAGAGGATTGCTACTGGGAGAAAGAAGAGCAATTAGTCCTAGAAGGAAAGAAAAAGTCACTTTTGGTTAATTCCATGCTATGCTATGCTACATTCAATTGTGATGGAAAATAGGGCAAGCTGGATGCAACCGCCTTCACACAGAAAATAAGAAAATGCAGTGAATAAATACAGGAAGATATTTACATCACATATAACTATATACAATCTAGATATATAGATCTAGATAGGTGTCCCGTTTAGATATATATGCTAATATAGGTAAATATATAGGTACAGATATAGATTCATACACACAAACACAAATATGGGGTATATTTATACTCCTTCCTAATATCTAGGACATCTCTCTCAGCAATGGCACATTAGAGCCTTTCTTGAAACCTGTTTGAACTTTCCCTTTACTGCGAAGACAATAAATTAACTTTAAACTAACCTCTAATTTGGGATTTCATCTCATACAAAGTAAAGTCAAAAGCCAGCAGGTTACCAGTGCAGCATTAGAGAACGTGGTATCTCCACCGATCCAGTGGGTGGGGAGAGGAAGCTATTAACATGTCTGTAACACTTCGCTTTATACACAACTACCCTGCTTTTAACTCCAGCCTTGGTCGCTGAGGTCAGGCAAGCCAGAGCTGACTAATAGTGCGGCTTTGCCTCTGCCTTCAGCGCTCCCCCGGCACAGCCAGCGCTGCAGGGCTGGGTAACACCTCAGCACGGATGGGAGATGGCAGCTCTTCATTAATGGGGGATGCCTGGGAAAGAAGTGTCACACTGACACAGCTACAAAGCTGCTGAAAAGAGAGTTCCTTTGCCATTCATGAAACACTGTTATTTTAACACAATAATGAATAGGACAAGGTCCCTCATTGTCAGGAAGGTGGTGGACTTTTACTCGGCATGAAGGGACCTGAGTGCCCAAATTGCTCTAACCAAGTGTAAAGAAGCTCACAAAACATAACTGTCAACTCATTATTTCAAGTTTAAAATATATGTGATGAAATGCTCCTACTGAAATTGAATCTTCAGAAGTTTCAGTTCATAAATGCATCCTCCAGACTGATGTATGCAGAGGGGAATTCATATAAAGTTATAAACTAGTGGAGCATGAAGCATTCATTCAATCATGTCATTTTTGAATATGAAATAACAGCAGATTTTTTTAGAAAAAAATCTGAAAATCAGTTTAAGCTTTCACCATCACTATGATTGTATTTGTACCTGTCATTCAATAGAAAAATGAACCCCAGAGTAAGGGGCTCTTCTCAAGGCCAGTCAGTCCACAGCTCACCAGCAAATGGTGCAGAGCAGTGAGGGCTGTAGGCAATACACCACTGCCACTTTTCTCCAGCTTCATAACTTTCATGCTCAGCACATTAGCATGGTTAAGAATCCAGAGCTTCCTACTGAAAATTTCCAACAGGGAGGCAATGGGAATTTCGCCACTAACCCCCAATACAGCACCACAAAACTGAGTCCATCTCTTAGCCTCAGGAAAATACCTAGACCAAGGAGAAGGCTATCCTCCAGCAGAAGAGCTTGAATCCTGAATTCATTATGCTTTTTCTTGCATCCTGAATCCAAAATACTTTTTCACCACTCTTCTATGGTAATTCAGATTTCAAGAATTGGAAGATAAGCAGTGTTAATTTTATAGGTGATCTTTCTGATTCATCCTATTGTAAATTCTTTCAAGATTTCAAGCAACTCAAGATCCAATTTTTTTCTTCCTGATACGGTTTTGGTTTTTTTGGTTTTTTTTAAATCAAATATAGCATTGGGTCATTTTCATTCATAGAGATCTGAATACACCACCCTTAACTAATGGGATAGAATACTTGATGCTAAATGCACTTGATATAACTAAATTTGTTACTCATGCTTATAATGTAATTATTGATGTAATGGATAAAAAAAACCCAAACCTATAACCACAAGAAATTTTGTAGAAAATATAGCTGGGACTTCAATGGCATTCTGAAATGGGAGAATTGATGCACACTTGCATAAAATATAACAATTAATGCAGAATCTCAATTTCTCTTTTTTAATTAATGCTTTCTACTGGAAAATGAAACATACATTTTCTCATCATATATGTGGGATCACTTCTTTATTTATAGAGAAAATTAAGACAATAGAATTATAGAATCAAACTATTCAAAACATGACAAACACTTCTAAAATGAAAAAAAACCCTAAGAAAAATAAATTAATATAACAGCTCAAAAATAATCTACCAAATCCAAAATGTTTCACTCGAGCATTTTTCCTGAAACCAGAACTTTTTCTTCCATCTCTCCCGCTATTTTATTTTCTCTACAAAAATAAGGCAGTATATAATGGAAATGATAAAAAATATCACAATGACACTAAAAGAATTTCAGAGGTGTCACAGGCTGCCCTGTGCAAAGAACTGCCTATAAAAAACAGGAAGGAGTATTAAACCGGAGGATTGAACCTCCAAACAAAACAGATTCTTTCCTGTAGACAGGAACAGGTAATTCCTCTAATGTACCCATGTGGAGCAGATTTTCCAGTTCCTTACTCCTACAGTTTCCTAGCAATTCTGTTCAGTTTGGTGAGCTCACAAATAAACCAGAAAGGATGTAACAACTCGAGTGTTTGCTTAGCCTTTTTTAATTAGAAATTTATTTTGAACAATGATTCCTAGATTTAAAATCAGGCAAGAGACTTGACCATAATACCGGATGATTCATCTCACTTTCTCTAACGAGGCTATGGATTTAGACAGACGTTTGTCAAAGATGATACACTGAGAAGCAATTCCACATTCAGTAAGGACTTTAGTGAAAACACACAGACAGAGCTGAAGCTTAGTGAGACATCTGCAATACTGCATCTGCTTTTGATAATCCAGCCTGAGAACACATAAACTTGGGC
The DNA here is from genome assembly GCA_037013685.1 of Acridotheres tristis. Lineage (NCBI taxonomy): Eukaryota > Metazoa > Chordata > Aves > Passeriformes > Sturnidae > Acridotheres > Acridotheres tristis. The sequence goes on along the minus strand of CM072886.1, from coordinate 130,790,753 downwards.
TAGTTCAGTTTAGAACCTCCAGTTGGACAAGGTGGAGAACTTGCTCTGTAAGGAGAGACTGGTGTGTTGAGCTGCTCCAACCTGAAGGGGCAATTCCAGGCATCAAAAAAACCATCCTGCCAGCACCTGCTGGGCAGTTTCCATCTTTCTTGTTTTTCAAGACCAATCCAGATAAAGCCCTATGCCCTAACAGCATAATAAAGACAATATTATAGTTGTGTACCCCAACTATCATTGTTTATACTGATGATCATATTTTCTCGGCTGAATCAATAGCAATTTAAGTCAGTGTAAGCCTAAGGAAATGCTAAAAATTTGTCCCCACTTCATCCACAGCCAATAAAGAGTTACAGGCTATGTCAGAGAGTCATGCAGTGCAGCACTGCCTGATTTGACCCCTTACTTCTCTCTGTGGCTAGACAGAAGACAACATAACAGGAAGACTGATCTTCCTTAGTTTCTCTCATATTCCTTCTTCTATATCTCATATAGTCACCCTAGAACAGTAGGATTCTGAGTTAGTTGAACCTGAATTTTGCCGTGATACTTCCTTTTCTTTAACCAGAAGTATTCTTAAAGCCCAGCACACAGATTCTTGGGGGATGTTTCGCTACTTCAGTGTAGCAGTGGGATTTGAGAAGCTTGGAAGGTTCTGCATAATGTCTTGTTGTGCAGTTCTCCTTCACAGACAAGAACTACTGAGTTAGGTCCAAAGACTCCTATTAGTTCTGTGAGCCAACTCTATATTTTCAATGTGTCTGAACTTCACAGTAAGGGAGAGGAATCAGTCCTGAGTTTGAATGTACAAAGAATTTAATAATTTGTATAAATGTTTAAAAATTAAATTTTCATTTTCTTTGTTAACATTTAATTTTCAAAGTTGTCTTTGATACTTACACTTCAGAAATTAATTAATGGGAAGAGTATGTCTGTTAATGGGAACCAGAGAATCAGTGCAATGCACATCTGAATTCACTCAAATGGAGCCAGTCACAGTTTACAGCTATGAAGATTAGTACAAAATCTGGCCTATATTTTCTTTTTCACAGTTTTCAGCGAAAGAATGATAGCATGGCCATCTTCATGATTTTAATTGAAGTCTTTTCTTGCTTGTATTTCACCCCTGTACACAGTATTGGAGACTTGAGTATCAGGTGGGTTCTTGCAAGAAATCAAAGCAGTTCTTCTCACTGCAGATCTGGGCTATAGATATGAAGTGCAGAAATACAGGCTGCACACATTTAGAAACACCTGGGCTTCAAACAGCCCCTCATCAGGGGATTTATCTTTCTAATAAGTACTCTTTAAATACCAGTTATTAAAATGAGAGAAATAAAAGACCTTTTGTTCCTATATTGAAAATACTGTTGATGCTTGGTGAATGCTTTCTGTGGTAGAATAACTACTTGGAAAGCAATTTATTGTATTTGGTCACAATTTCAGAATGCAAAAACCCAACATTTTTTCAACTCCAAGGCTGTTTTTAATGTGGAAAAAAAGCCACAAAACATAATTTTTAAAATATATTTTTGAATATGCCAGCAACATGAACTTGTTCTTTTTTTCCTACTGGCAACAAAACAAGGCATTTCTACAATATGGATAAAGTAAATGCTAACTGTCAATAAAATATAGGCCTCACAGGGACATGACAAGATGAATATTTTTACAAGGCTAAGCTGCTATACACCTTAAATATCACAAAACTGGTAAAAGAAAAGTCATTATAAAGAGTGATAGAGTTCTCTATGCAGAAATGTTCTAAAAAGCTTGAAACCTATTTCAGAGTAGCTTGCTTCGGAAATGCACCCTCACTTCATAAATGGCTGTGTGTACTTGGGAGCACATGGATATATTCTGCTGCGTTTTCAATGTATTTAGGTTTTCTCTTGGATCGTGTTGTCAGAACTTTGTTCCAGGCATCGTATTGAGCTGGGGAAGACTCTTACTTGCAGACTGGCCTAGATAACATTATTTTCATTTCAGTTCTCTCTCCCACCCCTTGCTTCTCAGGCCAGCATATTTTTCATGACTTAGGTGTCAATAAGCACTCCAGTGGGGCTTGCTTTGCTGAGAAATCAAAACGCAAAGCAGGAAGAGGAGAAGGTGGGAACCAAGCTGGAGGGTGTGTAATCAGGTAAGACATTGTACCCTATGAGAAAGCAATCCCTTCTTCCTCCTTGTCTCTTGCAGTTTAGAGGGCCCCATGGAGCCTCAGCACTACTTGTTGCTCAGAGGTTAGCAAGATGCATGTGGCTGAGAAGGAAGAAAACTAGGTAGGCAAGGAAATGATAGTACAGAAGGAAGAGTTTTGGTGCTGATAGTTGCCCTTGACTAGCTGAAATGGATAATAATGGAAAAGATGTACGGGATAATCTACTGCCACAGAGTCCCACACACATTAGTACAATTATGACCAAGTTACAGCACACCTGTAATACCTAGTCCTTTCTTTTCTGATAATATATTACAAGACTTTGTGGTAATAGCTAAAAAATAGAAAGTAATTTTCTAAACCATTATGATTTTGAATACATTACCCCATCTCAAACTCATTCCAACATCACTGCAGATTTAAAGGAAAATAGGAATTTTAACTGCACACTGAGTACAGGAATGGAGAAAAATAAAACTTAGGCAACTGACCACTGTCATGGGTGTCACAGATAGAAACCCTTCCCCTTAACTTTTGTTATGCAAATTTCTTTCAATAGATCATGGCTTAAATTTCTTGCTCAACTACTCAGAGTAAATCAGTGAGCGTCATTAGGCATCATTTAGGCATATACATATTGGATACAGAATTGTGTCCCAGATTTTTCTAGAATGACAGTAGATTCTTCCTGGGCATGAGATTTAAAAAAAATAATTAGAGGATATGTGAACCCATGCCTTACAAGTAGGAAAGTATATCATACAAAATATATATGAGTCAGGATGAAAGGTCCTGTGAAATAGATTGCATTCTGGTATAGGAGTTATGTAAAAAACTATTTTGAAAGTTAGTTTAGAAAATAATTAAATGTAAAGTCATATTAATATACAAATGTCTGACAGGAACTTGAAGTCCAACCCTTAACCCTCAAAAAAAAGATAAAATAAATTTAGATTAAAAAAGGATTTGAATTTCTCTAAAACCCACAGAAAATGTTACCATTTAGTAATGACATTCCCTTTCCATTTGACCCCAGCTTGACATGCTGAATTGCTCTGAACATCCACCACCATGTACAGAAAGTCTTACTTCTTAACTCTTGCTATTCTAATTTGCACACAAAAGTACATTAAAAGGGATGTTAAGGCTGTGACATAGAACAATAAAAGCAGAAAATTCGTAAGTAATTAGGAAATATACTATACAAAATGTTCTCCAGTGCAAAAGGGCTCCTAATACATCACAGGCAATAGAGTTCTATGAGAAAACAATGGAGTTTTCTGATACATAATGCCATGCTTCCATTTCACAGGGAAAAAAGAATAACTGCAGCTAGTACAGAGAGACTAGAATAGCTATGTATGTTCATAAAATATTACTACTGATTCAAAGTCAGCACCATTCTTTTAAAGGTGTAGATATCCAAAGGAGTGCCTAAAAATGTTTTAGACCTCTATTCTCCTATGTAAACTATGTCTATGAAAGCATCAAAGGCACCTTCAGTACTTTCCTTCATCTTTCCTCCTTGTTTGCTCTAAATCCCACTGAAATCAGGTGGAGAGAAACAGCACCAAACAGTACAAAGGTGAAAGCTCTTGATTCTTCCTGTGTATGGGCGACTGTCTGCTCTCCTTAAAGGAAGGCTGAATGCACTAGACAGGTGTGAACAAAGACTTAGACACCTATTTTGCCAAGATGAAGAATTCCAGCTTCCCACAGGTTTCAGGCAAGGACAGAGGTAAGCACTAAAATGTTGGCAGAAGGATGGCTCTGGAAGTAGGATGGGATTTGTTATTGACGCACTGATGTCAGTGAGACAGAGCTACATCACGTGCCTCTGGAAGATGACATTGAAAGCTCTTTGGGAACCTGCTCTGAAGAAGGGGAGCAGGAATTGTTTTACATATCTAAAATACTCAGAACAATTGTAGGTGCTGAATAATATAGCAGTATGTTCGGGGGCATATAAACTCTGCTGAAAGGGGAATAAATTGATAATAGTATTAGGTACTTCTGGTATTATCTATCAAGATTATATGAGTCAAACTTCCCTGAAAATTTTAAGAGATACTTTAAGACGGTGGTTTTTTGTTTATATCTCCAAGCCTTATTTTGCTAGCTCATTTTGCAAAGGTCCTTCACAGATACTCTCAATACCAAGCTGACAGTGTTTCTGCACACAGTGTAAGACTCTCCAGGTCAGGTCTGCCATGGCTATGCTCTGTGTCTCCTCCAGAACCACCTATTTGTCCTCCATTCACAGTGGTGACCCAGCAAAGGGAGCAGACACATGAATGGCAACAAAACAATGACCTATTTTTAACAGATTAGTTCAGAATCAGCACACAGACTAGGAAATAGCAGTCAAAAGCTGGTGAAGGGAAGACAGATCCCACCTAGATGGGAATTATGAGACTGCAGAACTGGGCTCTGGGTCTCCTCTTTTCTTGCATTCCAGCTGTTTCCTGCCCTTGCACTAAAATTTCAGTAAAAAAGATATTAGTACTCTTTTGTACATACATTTTGTTAATATATTCTGGTTAGAAACATGTATCTAACTGGAAAGCAGAATGCTAACTATATAAAGGATTTAAACTGTTAAATTTATGGACTACATGTCATTAAGGATGGTGGTTTTTTCAGAGGAATCTTGCTCAATCTAAAGCAGAGTTGTCAGCATTTCTTGATGGTATTTTGCAATTTTTTATGGAAATTGAACAATGGAAAACATATTGGGTTTTTTTCCTTCTCCTAAATGAACAAATCAAGCTTATGCTGATTCACATGGTGTTCAGCTCTTGCAAGTGTTCAGATGATAACCTAGTATTTGTAAAAATGTTTTCAGTTCTGAAATTATTGTAGAAGAAGCAGTTTTCTGGGAATCAATATAAGAACTGTATTATTGTTATTTACTGTTTTAAAAATTGTATTTTTCATTCACTCTTTTTAATATATCATTTTTGTATTTCAAAAATGTCTTCCAATAAAAGAGCAGGAAAAGATCATATTAAGTCAAGTGAAAAAACTCAGTCCTTCTACCAGCTGGAAAAAGCAAACAGCCATCTGCCTCAAAATGGAAGCCCAGTGAAGATACTCATAGTACTTGCAACAGGATTTGATGTCAGGTGCCAGCAAGCATGAGGGTGTTCTAAGAGGGAAGACAAGCCCAGAGATGATAATACCAGTACAGGCAGAAGCAGTGCCCTCACCAGTGAGATGCCAACAATTCTTTCAAGAGAAAAGAGAGGTAAGAGGAAAATAATTTCCCTCTAGATGTTAATAAAATAAATGTTTTTCCATGATTTTTAATATCTTAAAAATGTAAATACTAACTACCCTAATTTTGGGAGTGAAAATTTCCTTTGTAGTTCCTTCACATTATACAAAGATTTCTTCTTCTCAGTAGTCTCACTAATTCTTAGAATTTTGACTGAACCCAGTAAAGCAACAAAAGCCTAATTTAACCACCAGCAACAAAATATACATACTTAGCTCTAGGAAGACATCTCTTCATTAAATGCTTCTGGAGTATTTTCTGTGACCCATATGTCTGTGTGCATCTCACGTATCATCCAGTTTGCTTTCTTCTATCACTCCTACATCTCCTATAAACATAAGGTCTCCGATGCTATCACTCTGATATCTCTTGTTCTTTCACTTTAAGGTCTCTTGCTCTCTCACCCCCATCTCCTGGTATAGCAGGTTTCTTCAAGTTTCACCCACTCTTTAAGTCTGTTGTTGTCTGTTGTCTGTTGTCTGTTGTGAACTGTTATTACAAGTGTGAAACAACTAGAAAATTATGTATTTTGTCTTAAAGATAAAGCAATTTCGCTATTTCTTTGCCCACATTTCTAACCTTTCTATGACCCTTTGTATCATTTCTTGTTTCTTGCAATATCTTTCATCCAGTTTAGTACACAATAATATTGTTAACATGCTGGCTGCTGCTTCATCTTGAGATCATTAATTACATTATTAAAGCCTGGAGCTACTATTTAAGAGTACCACTGCCCTCCACAGGAGAGAATGACAGACATACTGGATTGTGTCCAAAATACCATCTCGGTAGAGCCACACCTTACAGAGAGTCTTCATTTCATCTGGAAGAAACCATCACTTGTCAGTGGTCTGAAAGGACAGAAACATGACAGTGATATGTTCCACGTATTGGTGAGATCACCTAGGCAATGAAAGATCTCGCCAGCCCTGCCCATTTATTCTCATTAGCCAGTGTCAACTGGCTGTTGTTTCATTATCTGCTTCTGGTAAAACACAACATATGAATACTCCCTCCTTGATTTTGCCACTTGATCAACAGTAGAAAAGTTAATCCTTTGCTCTTCGTCTTGTGAAAGCATCATCCAAATACTTTCTATGTGTTGCCTCCATCTCTGTTAATCCATATTTCCCACAGCAAATATTCCTTCATTCTATGAAAGCCTTCCATTTTGGAACCTCCTCACTTGCAGTATTTCCTTACTCTCTAGTCAAAACACTTAAAGTCTTAAAGCCAATGAAGTAATTTAGTGGATCATTTGCCCTGTAAATCTAATCCAGTAATTATCTTACATTGAGAGACTTACATCTTCTTCCTCTCAGATTTACCTTTCCCACTGACTATGAAGTGCCTCAGTCTTCTGCAAAACTTACTTTCACAGGGTCAATAGCTGCTACTGACCCAGATCAAACAGAACAAGAAAGACCTCAATGCTTTCCTAGTACACTTAGTCTACTGAACTGCATCCTTACTTTGCTGGTGTATGGTTCTGATTTACCACTACTCCCAGTCAATTATACCTAAGTATGGTAAATGCTGAAAAATTGAATTTGAAAATAGTAAGTATTTTGCACAATGTAACATTTATTTGGATACCTGAATGTGTTTCTCATCTAGAGACAACTGATTAACTGCATTACAAAAGATCAGTTCCCAACACAGAGAATTAGGACTGGCCACATCACTCTCATCAACATTAACAGATGTGCTCATCTATAAACTCAGTCCTTTACCTTTACATGTGGTGAAGTATTCTGAGATAAGACAATCCCAGAGGAAAAGTGAGTAATATTCACTCCTTCACTTCTGGTTTCGCCTGGAGTAATTCCAACATCAGCAGTGACTTGCCTTTTTTTTTTCCCTATAAATAAACACAAGAGTGGCCAGTTTTACTTTTCATTATTTATAAATAAAAATGTGAAGTGTTATCTCAAAAGGGAATTTTGGTAGTGAAGTTACATATCCTTTACAAGAAGGATTTATAGTGGGAACATATATAGAAAGAAACTATACCCTTGGTATTGTAATTAAGCTTTTAAAACACCCGATAATTCAGTGTTATTTGTTTTTCCTTTCTTTGATGAACCGATAAATGTCACTTGAATATTTGCATGAGCACTCAGTAGAGAAGCTAGTTTTCTTCAAAAGAAAATAGCACGCACACTTATTCCTCCTCTGCTGTACATAAATTCTAAATAGCACCTTGGCAGAATTATGAAATAAAAATGGATGTTTTTAAAGGCATTTGTGCAGTCTGGGGAATAAATGATAGAATTTTCTTATATTTCTCATATATGCAGATAACAGATACATTTAATGCAAGAAGGAAATAGAATTTTAATAGAATTTTTAACTAAAGATCTTGAAACAAAACTAGACATACATTTTAATTGAATTTCTGGCTCAAATTACAGCAAACCATTATAAATCATTAGGAATCAGTTTTAAAACTGCTTTCACTTTTACCCGTATTACAAACACAGAGGTAAGCTTTTACAGCTACAGATAAGTGTTAATAAATTACCCGAATTTCAAAATTAATGGCTGCCCGGCTGCTTTGGGGAGATATCATTGTGTTTCATGAATATTTTGATTTTGTGATTAGATCAAAATGCACTGAATTCCTAAACAGTCATAACTAAGGTCTGCTGATCATAAACTGTTCTTTTTTAATAAATTATATTCCTCACAAATCTGCTGATATGGAATAATTAGAAATTGGTTGCCTGCATTTACTGTAATATTTGCATGACTTTAGATCTCCACCTACTGATCTAGTGGCTGGCAGGAAATGTACATTTTGTACATTTCTAAATATACCTTGCCTGCAGAGATAATGGTTTATATTGTGATGTTAAGAAGGTTTTTATTTGCAAAAAACAAAGAGGTGTCACTTGCCAGTTCTGGAAGACATTGATTAGGCTGTTTATGTCATTCCTATTCAGAACTTATTATTTACAGCTTTCCTGTTTCCTTTCCTTTGTAGGAGATAATGATCTGTCTCCTGTAAACTGCTTAAAGTGTGCCTATTTTCTCTCTTTTTTTTTAGGGAGTCTTGAAATACATTTCATAGAAGGCAAGCATATTGAAATGGAAAGTAAACTGTGTAAAATACAGCATATTAATCGAAAATGATATCTTTCAGTATAATCTTTAAATTAAGTGGCATACAAATATCTATAGTTAGGGAAAATGAAAATTGCAAATCCATTTTTCATTGTGGAAGGCACATGCATCTGAATGTGATCCTGTAAGACATATACATTCCACAATTAAATACACTTACATTTTGGGAACTATTCATTTTAACAGTACTGTACATGGGCATATCTGTTTTTTGCTACAGATCTTTATTGAGGGAAGGGAGTGCTCATTGCTGTCTAGCATTCAGGTCTCAGAATGGCCTAAGCACACAGTGTCCCTATGGATGCTTCATAACCACGTGCTTTAGGGCACATTTCAAATATAGAAAGGTGGCTTCACTTTTTTGCCGTATGCAGTAGAGATTTGACATAATTGCTAATGTTTACTGTATTAATATCATCCAATTTTAAAATCAACGCATCAAAGGGGCAGGCTACAGCCTATTATATAACATACCTAGATGACAGAACAAGTGTATGTGGGATAGCCACATGCTAAAATAAATTTCCATTTCAAAAAAAGCAAATAAAAATTGCCATGGTTTTGTAATGTAAGTGATAGATCAAGGAAAACATATTGAAGTTAGGTAAAATATTCAGCCAGTTTACAAGACTTATAATTTATTCTAGTGATTTCTGAAGCAAATTCTACTTCATTTTGAAATAAAAAATTGACCTCATTCTCTATTTTGTCCCCATTGCTACTGTAGTTGTTTCTGCAGCCCAGTGAACAGCTCTTACTCCCACACTGGACAATCAGTCCTGTAAACTAAAAGATACGTAAACCAATCAAGGACAAAGCAGTTAGTTGTTCACAACCATGCTTTTTTATCATTTCAGTCAAGTCTTTGTGCTGTTTATTTTATGGGTATTTATTCCATTCTCCCTGGTAGTGTGACCTACTTGCATTAAAACTTAATATAGAGTTTCATTACCAAGGTATCCTATATCAATTTCAACTTTTCCCCAAATAAAATCTGTTTTCTTTTTTAAGACAAACTAAATAAGTGTAGAACAACTCCAGTGCCTCCACGTGTTGAATCATGTATTGATTGATTGATGCTTCATCATTAGCCCTTAAAACCTGTAATTGTGAAAAACCTGATAATTTGACCTAACACATTTACCAAAAATAGTGAACGAGAAGGGAATCATATGTGCTATTCCCTTTCCACGGGAATATAAACAGATTCCTGGTTTCCATGTTGGAAACCTGGCACTCTGGCTGAAGTCCATGCTTCAGAGTCTGGTGAAGTGCTGGCCCTTCTTCAACACATTGTTTCTAGCCCATGAGTGTTTTCTGGCCAGAAGCAAACCCAAATGTGGAGAGCCTTCTCTGTCTCCACAGGTTGGGCACATTGCCTGGGCAAGGGGGAATGTGACCTACAAGAAGCTGAAAAGAACAGGCTCTCCCAGCACCAAATAAGGTACTTAGGGTGCCTAAACTGGGCATCTTTGGTTCTACCAAAGGTTTCTTTGGCAAATTTTCACAGAGGAAATAGACTTAGGCAGCCTAAAGTTTGCTCTAGAAGAGATAATGTCCTCATTAGCTATATTGGAAGCCGAGAAAAACCAGTCTCATTACTTTGGTGTGAAAATTAGGCATCTGAAGTTGGCCAAGGAACATACTAGCAAAAAGGAAAATTAAGTATAAAAATAACAAATAACTGTAGAAAGCACACAATGCAAAACATTTAATAATTGAATTGAGGTAGGGTGGTATTTCTTTGCTTTGTTTTGTTTTGCTTTGTTTTGTTTTGTTTTGTTTTGTTTTGTTTTGTTTTTACCTAAATTTTTAAATAAGAATCTGCAAAATAATCTGGAAAACAAGACTGAAATTGAAACAAATAAATAACCAGAACTCCTGACATTTAAGGAATATTTGTTACTCTGTTGATCAGAAACCCATAGAGAAAAAATTGCATGGCCTAGAGAGAGGAAAAAATGTTTTACTTTGAAAGCTGTGTTTGACCAGGATATCCTTAAAAAGTACTATGTAGGACATGAGAGCTGCTATGGTTACAGCAGTGAAGATTGTTTTATTTGAACCTAAAGATTTCTGTGAGAATCCTAATTCTACCCTTAGCGGATATAGCTAACTCCCATTGATGTTAGTTCTTCATGGGACAAAGTTTGGTCTGGAGGATTGTTAACTGCTATAATTCTTATGAAAAGAGAATATACATTTCTTCTTGCAAAGAAATAACAAGGGATAATCTGAAGTGCTCTAAGCCACCATCAGGAGGAAGAATTATTATCTTTTCTTTTCACAAGGAAAAAAGAACCTACATTTAAGCTAATATTGACAGATCTCTGCAGACCAGAAGAGAAACAATCCCACAGCCTAAGCAAAGCAAAGAGATCAGTCTCTGACATCCATTCAGAGACCAGCTGCTGGTGAAAGAGAACAGAGGAGCCAGGAGCTGGAGGAACAGACGTCTCTGATGAGATGTGTGCAAGGCATATTCCTGGGACCCAGTAAGTAGGCCCAGCTATTTAGCAGATTTTGTAAAGTACCTTTTGTGTGAGGAATAAATAGACTAAAATATGATCCTGAAGATTTCAGGATCATACATAGCATAAGAAACTTGGGGAGCATCAGTGTTCTGCTGCTGAACTATTTGTACCTGCACATGTTTGCCTTAGCGATAGTGACTTCAAAGCACTGTGGTGACAGTCATTCTGCATAATACCAAACAGCCAAGCCTGTTTTAACAAGGGGGCAGGATTACATTTTCAACAGTTCTGGTACTATTTGCTTTGTGAAAATGTTTAATTGTATGTTAAATTGACTGTAGACATGATCTATTAAAGCTCGGTTTTTCAAGGGTACCTCAGGGAGTTAGCGTCCACATCCCATGACACGCCATGTGATTGGGACAGGGAACTCCCTCAGGCTCATGTGAATATCACAGCCTCATTGTACATTTCTGAGCAGAGTGGTGAGCATTGTCCTCATTCATGTGGGCTAATTAGTTCAATATTTATATTGTGTTCTGCGGGCTGGAAAGTAGGAGAGAAGTGCTAACTGCTGTTGTTTTTATTATTGACTTACAGCATGAGGAAGTTGTGGAAACTTCTCCTGGAGTCCTCAAGTGACAGCTGTGAGCCATAGTCATGTTCACACAGTTAAACACAGTGTTCACAGTGTTAAAATACCCAGCCTCAGGAATACCCTTGGCAATTTTTGAACATTGTGCATTTACACGTCCTCAGGCCTCCTGCCCCTGAGATACAGAAACTGCACACATATGACTTAAACAGGCAGCATCATAACCTTAACTCAGGGGAAAAAGGGCCCAATATGTTTGCCTGGGTTGTAGTGAAATGCAATGTAAAGGACAGAGCATCACAATCTCTAGTGTTTCCTACCAGTACCTAAACTGCAGGACTAGTTCAGTATATAGCCAAAACCAGAGTTAGTCTGTGTCATGCAGACTTTGGAGACCTGGGATTTTGCTTATAACTTTCCTAAATCCATCCTCAAGAAGATGACTGATCCCCTTGTTGTCTTCCATTCCTATCTGATCATCCAGAATCTTCTTCCTTCCATCACTGGTGTGACACACATCTCTTCACAGCAGAGCTCCCTGGATGTGGACGTGATCATGAAAAATGATGTGGCCAAAGGACTGGAAAGATTGCTTTCCACTTTTAGGTTTATTTGGTAAGGACCACAAGGGAAGGAGCAGTCAGGATTATATGACTAGGAAGTGCTTGTTAGGAGATCTGAAATTATTGAGCATGTTGCTACTGCAGTCCCCTGCACATAAAGTTTACCAGAGGTAAACTGTGAGATAGGCAAAATTTGGCATGTCAGAAATCCCTCTTTATTTGCCTCTATTCCGTTGGAGCAGAGGACGGCAATGTTCAGAAATGAACGATATATTTGGGACAAGCTGAAAAAAACCAAGCTCCACTTAACACCACTTATGTGGTACTAAGACTTTCCAGTCCTCACTGGAACCAATTTATTTCCTGATGTGTGTGAGAACATTCCTGTCATTATTAAGTTGAAATTGTATGCCTTCTATTCAAAGCCATCCTTGTGCCTGATTTTGTGCTTATTAGTGCACATATTACTATGACACAGAAAAGCAAATTTATTCTGCAGTGTAAACTAACATGAATTTAGAAAATGAAACCCTAACCTCTACATATTTAAAGACTTTTTATCCAATTAAGAGTATTCCATGAAACACAATATTGTGTCACACATTATCTAACTGCCTTTTGGAGTAGCCACTGATGATGTGCTCTTAAAAGATGGATAAATTATGGTTCTGGTGAAAAAAGGCAGATGTGCAAAATACTGGTTCCTTACCTGGATTCTGGCTCACCAGAATGGCAACTGGATATGTCTAAGTTGGCTAAGGGAAGCATTACCTATGAATATTTATTCATATTCATATGTGTGGTAAATTTCTTCAAACTGCAGCTGAAATTATGACTGACTAGAAAAAGAGATTACATACCTGAAACAGGCTGAAGTTAGGTGGAAAAAAATCAAGAGAAGACAGATATCTTTAAATATATGCAACTCAAGAGAGCAGGAAAGTCCAAGAGCAGGCCCCCAAGGCACAAGTGTTCGTCCTAGAGGCACCAGTGTTATGTATGAGCTGGGATGTATGCTCACACAACAAAGAAAGGTGCTGTGAACAACATACTTTGGAATTCAGAGGCAATATAGATGCTTTTGAAGATCATTCCTCCTGATGTCAGGGGTAGTCCCCAACTCCTGTGTTAGTGTTGTGCAGATGTCCATTAAGATCCAATGGAGATTGCAGAGGCAAGGGAATCCCTACTAATTGTTGCTCTTGCTGCTGTCTTCCCTATGGAGTTTTTCTGCCTGCAATATGGAAGAGGGAGATCACTGTCCCTCTGACAGGATTTCTTCTCTCTTTGGTTAATTGCTTAGACTGTTTTGGGACAAGCACTATAGACAACATTTTCAAAATTAAGCAAATCAACCAGACACTTCATCCCATGTAAGTCGCTTCAAAGAATGGACAGTTTTCACATCATGCAGGAGTTATATCTTTCACAAGATTGATTTGGAGGTATCTGTGCTCAGCAGCCCTAAAAACTAGGCCATTTTTATTTAGACTCCTAAAGCCAAAATCAAATACTTAGCTTTAGGCAACTTCATGCTGAACCTTGGTCCTAATCTCTTTTTTAATACTCTACTAAGTAGAAAGATGCAAATAGTTACTGTGTACATAAATCAGTGTTGTTTCAAAGATTAGTTAGGGCTAATGTTATGTATTAAGGCAAACGTTATGCGACACTTCAAAGTATTTCCGTTTTTATTCTGTATAGACTGTGCAAATAAAAGACAATCACCTTTATCTAACTTTTTCTGTAACTCAAATTGCAGTATTATTCAAGTTGTACATTAAACTTACGTTTTCCACATGGCTTGATTCTCTCTAGAGTGAGAATGAAATTGTTGTGGGATGGTTACTTTGGATTGTGATAATTTTGTTCTAAATTTACAAGGTTCTTTGGGTTTCTGTTAGATAATTCGATGAAGAAGTTTTCCACTAACTAAGAAGGAAATTTAATAAAGTTGCTGTGGGGAAGATCAAGAAAACTTTTACTTGTACTGAGAAACATTGCCATGTACTTCATGAATTAATGATAGGAAGGCAAAATAAAATAAGTATTTCATGTGTAGCTATAGCTAGACAAATTATGGATAAATCTTTATTACATTGGACTGGTGGGAATGTATTTAAATTTTTTTCACATCTCCAAGGAGTTTAGAATTACAGATATGATGAGAGTTTTTCAAAAAAGTTGGATTGTGGAGTTTACTCTAAATATCCTGTAATTTTGCCATTAAAAAAATTAGTAGATTTTGGTGGTAAGAGCACAAAATAATTTAGGTTCTTGGAAGAATCTCTACATGTAATAATCCATTCTTAAATTGCTCCAAGAAGAAGCTAAAGCGATTCACTGGGCAGGCTCACACATAAATTCTGTCTGAATTTACTGAATTTACTTCAAGAATAACTGCACATCCACAACTATGGTGATCCATATGGATGTACTTTTTGGAGTAACTACTTGCCAGCAAGGAGTACATAATGAGGCTCACAGTCTTCTTGTAACAGTGATTGTCTCTGATTCTGCAAACCACCAGCAGCTCAGAATTGGAAACTCCCTGTACATCATGGCTATACTAATGCAAAACCTCACCACAATGCTAGTGTGAAGTAAACAAGTGATTACTTGTTTAGTAATGGTAAGTGCTGCAGCTTTCTGCATCATTTTTAGTAAAGTAAGTGATGCAGCCTTTCTCCCTAGTCATTGTTATTCCTGTACGTTAATTAACCATTTCAAAACCAGACTCATTTAAAGAAAATAGAGAAAATTATAGATTTCACAGAACCATTCAAAGAAACATAGTCCAACAGAGAGTCAAGCACTGACTATTGCTCAAGCTGTTTTCCTGTTAATTTGTGATCTAAAAAATGTATTACATACAGAGCTCTCCATTTGTCCTAAAGGCTAAAAAACCTTCAGCACGTCCAGGATAAAATCATGAACTTTCAGTGTTCTGTGGAATGACTGCTGGATGGTGTGAGGTTGGTAGAGCTGGTCATCTCTGACACTTGGAAACACCTCTTTCACCTAACATTTCTCAAGGTCATACGTTTTAGTCCATGAATTCAGAAGAATAATTAAAAAAAAACACCAAAAACCAAAAACAAAACAAACTACTATTTCTCACATAACTTTATTAACCAGAATAGAAAAATTCACCATAAAAAGGAATTTGTGTTTGAAAGTTTGCCTACCATGTTTGTATATCCAAAGTAAGAAACTATGGTGTATGTTCCAGTTTATCAACGGGATAATCATTTTCAAAACATGCAATATCCAAGTAGAAAAGAGTATACCTACACTTTGCCAGGTACTAAGAAATGCATTTTATGTCTAAGAGCACAGATCTCTTCAAATGTATATGCCAACAAAATTAGTTTCAAAGTCCTTCCTGTTGCAACGAAAACACTATAGAACAATATTTATTGAGTCAAATTAAACACTGAAGTAAATTACATATTGCAGTACTCTAAATCAAAGAAAATATTCAAATTCGCTGGCTAATTAATGCATTACAAAGATGCAATGCTAGAAAATATAATTCGATAATATAACCTGACCTTCCACATAAGGCAGGTATATGTAATCTGCCTATACAATTAGGCAGAATTGTAACAAATAATATCCACATTTTTTATTTTCTCTTCATTGGAGAATCCCGCATGAGATAGTAATTAGTAGTTTTTGTATTTTACCATAAAAGGAATCAATCTTTGTAGAAATTCTCCATACTAAGACAATGTTAGTCATAGCAATTTTGCTATAAAAGCCTGTAAAATTTCTGCCAGGAGGATTGAAGAACCAAAATTACAGCCTGAAAGACATATCTGCTCAGACAGTCTTCGTGCTCCTGAAGAAGGGGAACACTAAGTGATTTCAGCAGATCTACACAAGCAGATCTCCTGCCTCTGTTAGAAATCTTTTGGCTTTTTGGGCTGCACATGAAAATTCATATCAGGATATCACTTTTGGAGCAGAAAATAACTCTGTCCGTTCTCCCTCCTTGCCTCAACAAGCAGCTATGGGATAGTTCTGAAAAGAAACTGCATATTCCAAACCAAAACTTCTCTATTATAGAGAAATCCCCAATGATTATTATGGTAGTACCACACCTATCACAGCAATATCATTCTCCTGCACTTTTAGCTTCCTAGTTGGTGAACACTTAGTGAGGAGATATTTATATTAAAAGCCTTATAAAGTGAAGAAAATGAATTTTGAATAGGCTAGAGTGTCTCAAGATGGGACTGGGATGGAGTACCTTTTCTGAACATTTAAAATCATCCCTCTGTCTCAACGACGTGTCTCCACACCATAGAAAAAATTGGAAGAGTGAACAGCCTTCAGAGCATGACATATTTAGAATTTGTCAAACTTCTAACTTAATTTTTTACAAAAGCTGAGGATGCCAAAACTATGCTGTTTGCATTTGAGTCATGCATCGAAAGGAAATTATAGTGTTGAGATGCTGATAAATACAAGCAGAGCATGGGGCTGACCGGGGAAACCACTGGACAGATTGTATGTCATATCCCAGGTAGGTACCACTACACTGACCTCAAAAGTAGTCACAATGTTATGAAGCAAAAACTATTTTGAAGTACATTATGGTCCAGTCATTCTCTGGTGTTGAAGCTGTTCTGAACACCTAGTTTCTAAGTCTCTGCAATGAGAATTTCAATGTGAATTAATGCCTGTCAAATGATCAGACTTTAAAAATTCTGTTCTCTAAAGCTATTTAGAAGTATGTATTTTAAAATACATATCTCAAGGGCAGCAGAAAAACATTTTAATGAATGCTAACATGTTTGTAAACACAATGAAAATGGTATTTCCTACTGAGCAGTATAGGATCATTTAAATAAAATATCTGCCTTTGGACATCAGACCCTGCTGGTCATCCCAACAGGACTTGTGCTTCATTTTTCTGTTGGAAAACACATCATATATGGACATGTTTTATGAGGACTGATAAAAAGAGAAATCTCTGACACATGCCATCTGTACAGATTTCTCCTTTTAAAATCTGTATATCTTAATAAACTTCCAAAATTCATCCCTCAAACTGTGTTGACTTGTTCCCAATGCCTCATGCTAAGAGGTGAATATCAGCATAAGAATTCATTATTTTAATAGAACTAAAGTCTGTCAGAGGTAGGAGAGCAGAATACAAATGTCAACATTGCTGGAGGTACCAACAAACTGATAAAGCCCATTTATTTATATGACTATATTTCCAGTAGAACAGTGTCGCTTGAATATCTTCAGTCACTTTATGTTTATCCTACTTTCCTTATAAAGTGACTTCCTTGTAACACCAAAACCTGATGTCCTTACTCGGTAAATATTTTTTGGGCTAAATCCTGAAAAAAACAATTAAAACAATGAATAGAGATAGATTTTCATTGTGCTGTAACCTTCTGCAATGTTTGAAGACCTTTCACTCTGAGTAAATGAGAGCTACAAGTAAGAGAGCATGAGCACGTGAAGGTGACCAGAGAACCTCCTAAGGGTCAAACTCCCTGTTTTGGTGGGGACCAAAGCCTGAGGACCCTGATGGGTGACCAAGATCTGCTGCCAGCTGTGTTTTCACACACTTTCTCTTAAAGACCTGCTTGTTTTTGTGCAGTCAGTGGCTGTTAGGTTGAACGACATCTCTCTGTGACCCTATAGAGGTAGTAGTCATAACTCCTGTAATACTGTAGACATAGCAAAAGGAAGATTTTTCTCCTCTGAGTTTCTTTTCCCCACATCCTACTGTTAGTCCTTCTACAGTGCTTCCAGTTTGGATAATTTTTTTTTAGAGAGCAATGTCAGATTCTTGTACAGAGCAACAAAGGAGACCTTATTAGCACAGTTGTGACTGCCCTAATACCTTTTTTTTCTCATAAGTTCTCTTCTGTATTTGTCTTCTTCATTACTGCAGATTCTCAGCAGCCTTCAGGCATCCTGTGGTGATCTGGTACACCAGGCCCTCCTCCACTACAGGCTTTTCCAGATGGTGACCTCTCAGGACAAGTTTCTGAAGGTATTTTTTTCCTAATGAAGACCAAGCCAAAACTGACACATCACTTTCAAAATGGTCCTGTGGGATATGAGGTGTATGTGACTATCAAATAGCTGTGTTTCAAACCACTATAAATTCATGTGCTATAAACTGCCCTATCTATTCAAGTCACAATGTATTTTAATTTATCTTTCTTAAATAAAGCATATGCAGAGCTGATTTTTTTCTTTAGTTTCAAAATATTATTTTTATTTCCCATTTAGAATAGCAGAAAAATTTAAGTATATGTACTCACAACAACCATATCTACCAATATTTCTATAGCTCATTACTGACTAACGAAGGACTATTCACATTCACATCAGTGATATATATTCAGTAGCATAATTTATGACATTTGCAACACTGGATGGATACTGACTAGGAAATTCTAGCTATGCACGATACAGCACTGAAAAAAATCTGAAGGAACACATTTTTAAACGCAAGGTCTGAGTGCTGATTGACATGCTTTGTATGATAGTAAAATCTGGCAGGTGCATTAACTTGCATTCCTCTGATCTGTACACATCCACACTTGTCTTCTTAGGGTACTTGGTAATAAGCTTCTTTAAAGATCCCTGAGTAAGCACTGAAGATAATATCTGGAGTATGTAGCACTCAGTCCTTTTAGAATGGCTTTTTCCTGCTCCTTTCGTTTTCTTAAGAAAATGTCAGTTTAATCATATCTTAATGCTTTGATAATGCGTTTCTTTACATAGCTGTAGAACACTCGCTTCAGTGTTTTAAAAGAATTAATGTAGATGTAAAAATGCCAGTTAAATGAGATTTCTTCCAACAGGCTAACAAAACTGAAGTGCAAGGCTTCAAAACTTGCAAGACACTCACACAGCAACTCAAATGTGCCATAGCAGAGGCTGCTCTGTGTTTATCATTGCTGAAGAAATTCTGTCCCCATTTGGCAACTTCAGAGAATCTATATACAAGCTCACCTACTGTCAAATGCTATAGTCAACTTTTTCGGAAAAATTAATTTCTGATTTGTACCTAGCAGTCCACAAACTTTACCAACCCAGGAACCCCTGTAGCAGTCCTTCAGTAATAAATATTTGTTTCCAGAACTAGCCAAACTCATTATAGTATACCCTGCTTATGCTGAACAAAGTGAAGAATTGTACCATGTTTCCACTGACTTGCTCCATACCAATAAACATGTTACAAAGCAGTAATACATTCTTTTAGGGAGCTACACACCAAATTCCCTGTTCAGGTTGTCATGAAAGAGTGGGCATACCATAGATGGGGTTGAGGGAAGAGCCTGCAGGGGCAGGCCTATGTTCCTCAGCTGAGTTCTGCTTGGTTCACAGCCTCCATTAGATACATCTCAAACTGCTTGTGGCTCTTAGCCATGACTTTACCTTTCAATGAATTTCTTCTTACAACACATTCTCAAATACAAAACTTTTTTATTCACTTAAAGTATGAAATTAAATGTGTTGCAATGGCAAAGTTAAAAATGGCTCAGGGAGTATTTATGTTTGACATTTAACTTTGGGATTTTGTGTTCTTAGGAGATTCTACAAAATTCTTTTGTCGCAATTGCATTTGACTATGAAGAGACATCTAATTTTTATTATTGATTTCTAGACCCAGCTCCTCAAATAGGTATAATGGAATGGTTTTGTGATTCTCGTACATTTGTTGCTAAGATTAAAAGAGGCTTTTTCCTCCAAGAAGAGCATAATTTATGATGTACTGCAATACACATTGCATGAGATAAATCGACAACTTGCATGTCTTCAGCTGTAATCACTTTCTATAAGTAGAAAATGCTTCTTATTCCCTGTGTGTCTTGCAAAAATTAAATATCTATTCTGAAATCCAAATGCAATTTGGCAGAATACAACATCAAGTAAGATGATCCTACCTTCAGGTATTTTGCTTGAGATGTCAGCCAACACTCTTCAGTGTTTCAATAGGCATAGAATAAATCCAAGGAAAATCTTCATCCACACCCATATGATTTTAATGAAATTAATTTAATGGATGAATGAATACATAGGTCTGGAATATTTGTAGTCTGATATTATTTTTAAAATACTTTTACCACAAATTGGTTTCATATGAATAAATGTTTGAATGTGTCCTTTTGTCCTTTTTATGCCCTATGCCAGAAGAAGTATGACCAAGGCCAAAATTATTACAAAAATAATGAAGCACGATTATTCAGAGAGTTCATCTTTCATTTATGCCCTTATCTAAAGCATGTGTAAGTTAATCAAATTTGTTTCCAATGATACAGTAGTCTTTGGATGAAGCCCTTACAGAGGCACAAAATACACAACATTACATAGTTGTATAACAAGTGAAAATGTGAGAGAATCAAGCCTTTCTTACCTTACAAATCTTCATCCAGGAGATTTTGCAAAATTCATGTTTCATTGGTCCAGATTACTATTTGAGCAAATTTCATTTTTTGGTTTTGCTCCAAGAGGATGTTTCACTCCCTTACTGATGAAATCTTCAGCCATTTTATTATGTTGGCTTGATTCCAGCCCTATTGTTTGACATCTCTTTTTTTTTGGCTGTTTCTTGTAACTATACAGACGAGTCTGTTTTTGTTGCCCCCATCATACCCATGACAATGAAGGATAGATCCATTTTTGCTTTGCTTGGTTTATATGAGGGATAGACAGGGATATCTAACATCAAGAAGAGCCACTAAAGCCATTACTTCTTGGTGAGTGCTAGGTGGGTCACAGCAGACTATTTTGAGGATTAGTAATTGGACTTCCTAAGTAAAAAGCCAAGATGCACAAATCCTGTTAAAACTGAGAAATGGTAACAGCATTTCAGAATTCAGAATAGAAATTGCATTAACAGGACTTTTGTCTTTGAACTCCAATATAGATATTTCAACAACAAATTCTTTGCCTGGAGAAGATATGCTCTATTGGCATACCCAGAAATATAACTTCACTTAGATGAGAAAGAATAAAGCTCAGAAGTGTAATGTAAAGTAGCAGACGAAAGGAAATAGGAAAAACTGCTACTGTTGAAACAAAGTACAGAATTTGACACATAGATAAAATCTTTCTAATAAGTAACTTACATCTCTTAAAGCTAAATTTTAGTTGTTCTCATCCTTCTCACCCCTTTAAAACTCTGTGAGACAGAGCCTGTGATTTTGCTATAAAGAGTTGTGGGTAAAATACATGAGCAAAAGATACTTAGATTTAAGAGTTCTTGTTTTGTTCT
Organism: Acridotheres tristis; assembly: GCA_037013685.1. Lineage (NCBI taxonomy): Eukaryota > Metazoa > Chordata > Aves > Passeriformes > Sturnidae > Acridotheres > Acridotheres tristis. The sequence goes on along the minus strand of CM072886.1, from coordinate 130,769,304 downwards.
GCAACTAAATATTATGGTTAGTTCTCATCTAAACAACAGGATGCATTAGGTCTCAATAAGTCTGTGGGACATAAGATACTTGGAATTAGACTTTAAAAATTAGCATTTCCTTCTCACAAATTATTATCTAGTGCTATATTTGATAGGTATATCTCAAAGTTGACTCACTATGTTCAAATAAAATGAACTCAAACTACCTAATAGAAAATACTTAATCTGCTGTTGAAAGAAGGTGTCACAGTTTTGACAAAAAAGAGAAGTTGCTTTTTTATCAAGTCTAATGAATGCAAAGTCTAGCCTTCCAAATTTTATTTGTACCTTCCTCTCAATCTCTTTTTGCCCTCCAATAAGCCATAAATTGTCAATAATAGTGAAATAGTAAACGATGCATCAGCTAAAGGATGTGACCTCTTTATCATTATGCACCTCTAACATTCATTTTCTTCTACTGTATATTGCATTGGCCTTACAATGAACAGGAATTTTGCAGGGCATGGACCACATAGCATTTGGATTGTGCGTTCTCCCAAAGAAAGTCCAGTCTTGACTGGACTTATTATTGTGAATGCCAAGAGATCTTAAAACTCACTAAACAATTATGGATGTTAGTCTATTTGATTAGCCAAGATTACCTCCAACTGTTTAACTTTGTAATATTTCATGCTGCATAAAGCTGTCATTATATATGAATTCCGGGTGTGGATTTGTCACTGTAAAAGTATCAAAAAGGAATAAAGATACCAGATAATTCAATAAACTCAGTTTTCACCTGTTTCAACTGGAGGTCCTGGATCCTCTAAGAAAAATTTCTTAAGGACTCCACAGAGGGGAAATATGTTTCCCATGGTGAAAACTGGGGAAAAAACACCTCCTATTGGTAATATTTTTCTTAAGAAAAGGCAGACTGACAAAAGCTTTCAAGCATGCATTTATTTGGTCCTTACTCATTAAATCCTCTTCTGACACTAATTTTCTAGTGAAGAAATTATTGTCTTATTGCTAAACCTCCCATTTCTGGGCAAGATTATTGAAGAGATGATAAATAGCAAATAGTGTCTAACAGCATCTGCTCTTAAGTTTTAGACGCCGATCAGTCAGGTTTCAGATTTTGACATGGCATCTGAAGGGCATCAGTTTCAGTGACCAAAACACTCCCTATGGCACTAGGACAATGTTCAGTGGCTCACTAATAAATCCAGGTCTCAGTGACCTTCTATCTTCAATTCCAGAGACTGCCATGTGCTGTTTATTTGACTGTGGAACCTAACGAGTGCTAAAAAAAAATTAGTTTATCCTTTCTTATGCTGGAGAGAATCCAGAGGATGGGTTATGATCATTCACTTTTCTTCTTTAGGGGCTTTGCCGGGGCTGCCTCTGAAGTACAGCCCTGACAGCCTTAATCCTCTTTTTTTCTGTGCTGAGGGGAAGACAAACTAGGAAACAGGAAAGTCAATTAAACAAAACTGGGCAAATTTGCAAATGTAGAGCTGATGATATTCCAAGCGGCCTCCTTTTTTTCAAGATCCTGGCCCTGAATTAAATACTGTCAGGTAAAGGTCTTGCTGGCATGGAGGCAATGCTGGCAAAGGAAAGCCTGGTAGCAAACAAATAAAACTTGCAAGCACTCCATCAACAAATAGTATCTTCCTTTACATTTATAAGGGGATGTGTAGATATGCGGCCATGCCAAATTAAACCTGGATCTGGTTTCCCAAATGAAAAGGATCCAGTTAGGACAGAGGCAGATGCCACCACTCTCAGCACATTTCCCTTTTCCTAGGATTACAGCAGAACATGCATCACATATGACCTGCCATGAAATGTTTGTGACATTCACATAGAAAACTCAATGGTCAAAACACACATGATTGGAAGTTCTTTTCTCTCTCTTCTTCAAACCCACCCATCTCCTGCAGTGCTAAGTGGAGCCAACCAAAGGGTGGTCTGGACAGTTCAGAGGGCTTGTTCTCTCATTGTTTTATGTGCAATCCAGGACACAATGAAGTAAATACAGGAGCAAATGGCTGTGTCCAGGTGATGGTGGTGGTGTCTACCTCTTTTTGGTTTTGAGGCTTCCTCCCTCCCTGCCAGGGAGAAAGCAGAACTATCTCCTGGGAGGTGGCTGCTTTTTTACTCAGATGAAGAAGCATTAGATGTCTTGGATTGAGGGCTCCCCTCCACTCCTCCCACCCCCTCCAAGAAAATCCAAAACAGCAACAAGGTAAAATAAGGATTAAGTCAACCAATAAGATCAAAGTTAGAAGCCGTGGATTTAAAATCTTAATGAGAAAAACAGATTCTGAAACAAACTCTTAAAAAAAACCTTGCATAAAAATGATGGACATAAAGCATTGGAATAATATTGTGGACACTGAATCCTGAATTTTCAAATGGTTTTTCACCTTCTCCCTTTCCCCACTGAGGGTGTCCTGTGTGATGAACATTCCCCACTTCTGGGTAATTATGTAATATGTCGTTCAGCCACTTACCAGTCTAGCTAGATTCTCCCTCCTTTCACATCTGGCACACATTAGGATTTCGGAAATTTGAATCCCACTGGAATCAGTGAACACTGCAGCCTTCCCCTTCCAGCTTCACACATTCAAATGCTTATGGGAGATAGTTTAACTGAAATCAGAGGGACATCTAATAATATGTATTTAAATGCAATTATGAGCCAATGCCATACATTCTTCAGAGCCTGCAAAAAGCATTTCTTGCAGTACCTCAGCCTCTGCATTGCACTACCCTGAGAGATTTAATGCACATCATATAATAAGAAGGAAGCAAGAGAATAAGTGAATTTGCAAATAAATATGAAAGAGACTTCATACAGAGTAACAAATATTGAAAAATTATAGATCAGGAAAAACAGAAACCAAATTTTTATTAATTTGAATCTTGGTTTTCTCTATTGATACCTCTGTTTTTATCATATCTCAAAATGATCAGGAATTTACCATAAGAGAAATCTGAGAACCCAAAGAGAGCAGCACAGAAAAGCAGACCAAATACCACAGGGCATTTTGCACAACCTGAAAATTTGCATAAGGCATTTGTACCTATAATTTAATTTGAACCAAAGTCTAAATTCATCCCCAGAAACAATAAAGTAAAAATACTCTCCTCAGATATTTTGACAAAAATGTTGCTTTGCAGACATATTTTCCTAGTATTAAATTGCTCTAAAATCAATGGAAACATATGTCAGTAAGAATACTTAAAGGAGGCTAGCATAACTGGCTGGAAATATTATTTGCATATATTTTTCCAAAATCATGAGGGGCTCTTGCAAACAAAAGATTGTATATCAGATTTACAGAATTCACATAAAAAGCTAAATATAACCACAATTTCATGAAAAATATTGAGCATTCTTATGTATTATACTTTCACTACTCTCTGAAGGGAAGTGTAGGAAGCTTCATCACTGCAATCTCTTAAGGCTGGATTAAGGAAAACACTTTGGGAGGAAAAAATTGCAACTGGTAGATATGGAAGACTAAACATTTCTAGCAACAGATCTTTTCCATTTCCCATTCATTTTTGGTTTATTAACACAAAAAATACAGAGATGTAGAATTATGCATCATCACAGCATAGTGTTACTTTCAACAGACAGAATTTATCTGATGAGATTTTAAAAATCCTGATGCTGCACTAGGGAAAGCCGAAGCTGTCAGAAACTAGGCTGAAACCTGAACAGTATGTACAGTTTCCAGTCTGATTACTCAGATCCACACAGTTGTTAGAAACTGAATAAGGACTTGTCTGTTGAAGTCCTTGATTGCTGCAAACAACTGCAGGGCCACAGACTCATTTAGCTGCTTCTCTTAAAAATATTGTTGAGCTTTTGAACTGCTATTATTAACGTGTATTTTTTTTGCCGTCTGCAGCAATTATCCAGTGAGTATTTCTGTTATGGAGAACGCATAATAAATACTTATACAACCTGAAAAGATGTAGTTTCCAGCCAGTACTCAGTAATAGCCCTTTTACTTTAAATAAAATTTTGTATGTATGACAATAGTCAGATACAGCTTTCTTTTAAAGCTACTGATGAAACAGATTATTTTATGAGAGACTTCATTACAGCATTCTTTTTCTCTATTGTCACAGATGTTGTTATTTGGTGAAAAAAATCAATCCTAATGGTTAAACTGTAACTGGAATATGTATCTGTATTCACAAATCCAATATTTAATAATTTTTTGTACCCAGCAAATCATGCAATCACTTTTCCCTTCATTCCTCAACAGAATGGGTGATGTCCTCTGCCCTGCCTCATATAGCTCAGCATCAAGCTTTGAGATTTAATTAGCTAGAATCCATTAAGTGTTTTAAAATTCTCAGGCAAAATATGTAGACACAATCTGAAATCACCTCTGCTTTTTGCAGGTCTCTTCAATTGCCCTAAATATATACAGAACATGCATTTAGTTCTTTTTATTATTTTCTGATTCTGGCAAGGTTTGTTCTTTCTGCTATTTTAATATCTCAGGTTTAGGATGGGAAGAATAAAAAGTCCCTGTGGATGTATATTGCATGTAGCAGCTGCTAAGATACCACAAAATAAAGGTAAAGTCAAAGAAACACATTTACCCAAATAAAGAGATGCTGGCAGGGAAAGTCAGGAAAAACCTTTACCCATCTCTTCGTAGAAGTAATAAGAAAGGTATCAAAAGATTTCAACATTTCAGGATTTCAAAATAACTGGAATTCATAAGTCTTAAGAAAAAGGACTTTGCTAAAGTGAAGTTCAGTCTTTGCAATGTAATTCAAATTGCACTTGTAATTCAGGTCCTGGAATTAACCCACTGAAGCAAAGCTTGAAAAGATTTAGATTTACTCAGGCTACCAACAATACAATAATATCTTACAATTTCACAACTCCCTGTCTATTGGTGATACTGCCAAATGGCAGTAATCTGTCAGTTTGAGGCTCAGACTTGCTAATTGTTGAAAAATGAATCTGGACATCATTCCTGAGTTTCTCTGGCTGAAAACTTGTAGAATCTCAAGCACTTTTTAATCAGGATAAGATAACAACTGAGCTCTTAATTGAGATACTTAAGGAATGATTTCTACTGTAGTGCTGCAGCCTGATTTTTTAATGTGCAGGAGACAATTCTTGCATTGTCCAACCGTTGACTCTGATGAAAAAATACTCTCCCAGACCATTGTTCTCCTTGAGTTAAAATTCATGTCAGCTTAGCTATCAATATATTTTCAGAGGATGAACTGCTTGGGCATTGAGTACAGGGAGATTATTTCATATTGATATTTGTTTATTTATCTATTACATTATTTTGTTTTGTTTATTAATAATATTATTATCGTTATTGGAAGGAAATAAATGGGAACCTGGGAGGAGAAGAAAAATAAGGGGAGGTGGGCTGTGAGAAAGACTTGGTTGAGAGTATCAGCACATGGCACAAGCATCACATGGGGCTGTCTGTTGGCCTCCTATACAAGCAATTTTGGCTAACTCTGCCATTACATCTCTATCAAATTTGGCAACAGTTCAGACAGTAAAGTAAATTGGGTTTAAAGCTTCATTTTTGATATCTATTATCTTTGACACTGCACCCCCCCCCCAAATAATGCTACCAAATGAGTAACATTATTGTGATGTAAAATATAAAATTTCATCAGCATACCCAGCTATTTTTAGAAGTGTTCATGATTATTTGGAAAACCTGTCTGAACCTCCAGGGGACACTGAATACAACCCTTCTTTGTCTTAATCTCCATTCCCAGGGGCAAGTCAACTTCAGCTAACAGGGTCCCTCCAATGATTTCAGTGGGTTTTGGATCCAGCTCACTCAGAGTAAGAGAAAGCTGCAGTAATGTACTAAAATTGGTGCTATGTAAACAGCTAAAATAATAGGAAAACATAACGAGTTCAAAATTGCACACACAGAGAAATAACAAACAAAACGCTTCATGTAGATGCTGCTCCTACAGGAAAAAAAAGAATTATTGGGAATAGTATAAGGGAAGTATTGCTGGTGAAAACAGAATTCTTTCCAGCATTTTATATGATATCCCTACATTAAAGATATTTGTTATCACAAAATATGTATACTTTTTGTCTCATAAATAAGATACAATTTAGTATTAGAATACTGTATTTTCTGCTAAAAGCAGCATATGCAAAGCAGTGCAGTTTTACATATATTTAGCTTCCTGCTTTCTCTCTTTTAAAACATTTATTAACCAGAAAGACCTCACTGACATGTAAATTTCATTTTCTATGCCCAGCAGATTAAAATACATCTGTTTCAGACATCATTCAGTAAAGAAAAAATTTGAATAGTTCATTTTATTAGAAAAAGATTTATGTCAGCATTCAACTACAACAAGAGAGGGGATAGTGGCATGTGCACAATACTGGAAACAGATTTTCCATGAAAAGTATCTGTATTGAACAGAATTGTTCCAGAAATAACATGAGCTTTTTGCGAACAGGTTAACCTAGTAGGTTGTGGACAACACCTGTCTTTCCAGGTAAAGTTATTCTATTCCTTCACTGTATAATTTACTCATGCTCCTAAATTAACAGCTGAGCCAATGTACATTTAATGCAGACTGGGAGAATGTGTATGATGAAGTAGATGGGAGTCAGTCGTGTCTCACTATATGGAGCTCCAAGAGTCGAGGAGACAAATTTCATTCTGTTGAGGATTTAATTGTACTGTCTCAGGAAAAGTTCCTTTTAACTTACTTTTACTTTTCTTAGAGTTTGAAGCAAGATCAATAGGCTGAACATCTCTTTCATAAAGGCACAGTGAATATAAAGCATAATTAATACAGGAACAGCACATCAGCATGCAGTATCCTGGGCTATATGATCTAGCAGCATATTATAACACACTGGCATATGAAAGGTGATAAAGTGCCCTGCATGACTAGGTAGTTTAGGGAGTGAGAATAGAATGCAGATCCCATCTCATCTAGGTCACTAGTATGCATACTATCATGTATTCATAATGTAAATATCAAATAATCATTCATTTCCTTGGAATATTCACACTAGCCTAAGAAAAATGTTTGATCTTGTCAAAGTTAAAATATGCTTTTCAAAACATGCCTAAATACAGAAGATGGGAAACTTTCTTGAACTGGAACATACAAGGAAAAGGTAAAGTGGAAGAAAGGATATCTCTACTAAATAACTTCTTTGGGAAAGATTATTCAAGTTAGGATTGTTATTAAAATATACTGGCAGGTAGATTCAGAAGAAATAGATATCTCTCCACCTCTAATACAGTCATACCATGCTAGTAAATCTCAGCTGCCGGTCTAGGGATTAAATTACTACAAAACTTCAGATGCAAAACATACACAAAAAAAAGTCACACTGCTTGAACATATTGCAGCATTGTAACGTGTTGCAGGTCATACAAATATTTTATAATGTTGAACATTCAGTGCAGGGGGATGCAGAAAAACAGAGTATCAAAATAGAAGCAGAAAGAAAAGATCTTCAATACAACCAGTATTGTTGTATTATCAAGATAAATCTTGATAAAAAAAATCACACAAAAAAAAACTTTATTAAGTTGCCAATCCCTGCTTATGAAAGATATTTTCTAAAACAGGATTTTAAAGTATTTGCTTTAAATACCTATGAAATATTAAAATAATCTTGAGACTTTAAAAATATATACTACTCTCTTTGAGATAAAATATTGATAGAATAGAAACAAATTTGGAGGAGAGTGGTAAGAGGTTTTTTTAATACTAGCTATAGTATTCATCAATCATCATTTGTGATCTTCACAACTATATATAAATTGGCCTCATGAAATCTTGTAAACCTTTGAAATGTCTGCATTGCTCTTGTTCTACTCTGCTAAAAAGAGCTGGTAAGAAACTGAAAAACTGGTTTACTTGAAAATCCTCAAAAATTTTTTGAAATTTTTTGAAAATTTTTGAATTTGACTAGCTGTAACTAGAGATTTAGAAAACAGTTCTTCACATTGCAATACAGTTATAAATAGGAACACTATAACTTAGTAAGGAAATCTTGATTTTGTACAACAATTAATATCTAAATGCATTGAAATTGTGTCTTAAGTCTGTTCCATCCTTTAAATATCTGCACAATATATTTTCCACATGTAGCAGTATTCAATTTTGTGTAATTATCTCAGTATATGTACAAGCTAGAGTGAATAGTGGATTATGTTAAGACATATGTTATGTTCTGCATACAAATAAACACAAATCAAAAAGTTTTACAGATTAAAATTACTTTTACACAGATTTTATGTTCATATTTGGAAGGCATTACAATATGTTTCTGAGATATATGAGTATTACCCTATTTTCACATTTTAAAAATGGAGTAATAAATGAGGTTTTGAACACCTTTTCCTGTCTGCAGTGTATTGCAACTCTCGGTTAGATCTCTCCTGAGAAGAACATTTATTATGAGAAGGTACTGTACATCTCAATTTAAGGATCACCTCCTGGTTAAATAAACCAAATTAAACTATCCATAGCAAAATAACAAACAGGAAAGTCTTTTGTATGATGCCAAACATCTCCATTCCTCTTGTCGTTGTAGATGTGATTTCCAACCATTTGTATCTCCTGAAGGATTAACAATAAATGAGAAGTAGAGAAGATTGCCAGTTTGTGGTGTGGGACCAGGCTTGAACCCATACACCATTTATTTTTTATTAATTAAATCAGGCATGGAAAGCCTTGTTTAACCCATTCCTGCTTCATGCAATCCCTGTTTTATTCAATGTAAAATAGCCTTAAAAAAAAAAAGCAGACTAAAGAAAATCCTTTGAGAACTGTGTATTGAAAGCCGTTTCCTTTAATTAAATTCTTGGCAATAAAAAAAATATTTATTATATCTCTCAACCAGATGCAGTGACATCCTCATAAAGGACCAAAACCTATCTCACAAAAAAGTGTGTGCATGTTTGTCAAGCCCACAGTTTCACAAGGAGGTGAAATTTTTCAGAACAAACAGGACAGTTGCTTTTTAATATTGGAATGGAAAAGGGTGCACAAAGATGCTGCTTGGCATGATTATATTTTTCTTTCAGAGGAAGAAAATTCAGAGAGCTTTCATTGACTGGAGTTTGGAAGGAAAAGCCTGGATGCAAAGTGGGGGTGCAGGGAGGTGAAGCACCACAGCTGAGCTTGCAGGGTTGGGCTCTCGTGCTCTGCTTGGGCGCCGCTGCTCTCGCTGAGCGCCGGGGGGAGAAATTGGCTCACAAGGGTTTCATCACCCACACTTCAAGTTAAATATCGTTTAATTATTAAGGCCTTTTAAAGCAAGAAAGACTAAAAGAAAGAAGAGATCTTGGAAAGATCTGAAGGGAAAATGGCATTTTTTATTAGTATAGAGATTATTTAACTTTGGAGCTCTACTAATGATAATTTCTGTGACCAAAAATGTCCCCTTATGATTAATCAATTATGCAAACCATTCCCATTTCAAGGCTAGTAAAGACTTATTTAATGACATTTTTCATGCATCTCATGTCTTTAATATATTATTTTTTCCTTTTGCTCTGGCAGAGCAATCAGCTCTGCAGAAGCAGAACTGTGTGTCATCAAATAAAATCATTCTCCATATCGAGAAACAATTGTTTATATATAATACATTCTAAAAATTGATCCTTTTAAAAGAACTGATTTGGTGTTTAGCTTGTTTCTCTGCAGCATGAATTATTCCTCCACCGGCATGCTTCAGTTCAGAGTGTTCCAACAATAATGGCATGAGGCACTAAGAACAACGGGCCACTGCAGGGTTGGTTGTTTTATTTTCCCTCCTTTCTGCTGCCTGAGGAATGATCCTATTTCACCTTGGATATACCCTAACTGCACAGATGCCGCAAGAAGTCATTCAGTCCTTTCACTAATTCCTTCCTGAGTATTTTCTGGGAAGAAACTGGCAATAATCCCAAACTGCATGTTACATGGTGTGGGCTAGTGTGTCCCTACAAAATGAGCTGAGACAGTCAAACTCAGTTAAGACCAGTCCAGAGCAGTGTCTGAAGGTGTGAGGTTGGTGCGGTACTTAACGCTTAATGCTTCTTAACAATGCAATTTGCAAAGCCCAGTTTACTGAATGAAGAAGAAAGAATCCTTTGAGAAAGGAACTATTTGAGACAATGGCTCAAAATATGATTCACGTTTTAAGGCTGAGCTTGACATCACATGAAAGAAAGAGGTACTTACTAAACAAACAACAACGTGGTAACAAGAGAGATTAATTTATTATCATGTACACAAGTCATACGGAGATTTGGGGAAGATTGAAGGAAAGCAGCTTTCACAGTTGTATTGCTCAGGTTTAGTTAGCACACAAAGATCCCATTTACGGAAATAACAATGCTTGGGTCATTAGTACTGCCGCAAGTGAGCGACTCTGCTGCCTCTCCCCTTGTCATAATCTGTGCTACACAGCAGTAAGACAATTGTCACTGTAAACTGCATCCCGCACTGAAAAGTGAGAAAACAATTGCAATGTGCATTGGAATTAAACAAATAATTAGGACGAAGAAGAGCATGTGCTCTACAGTTCCAGATGCATTCCCTTCTGTTTTGAAAGATGCAATGTAACCTTAATTAAACTTGCGTTTTGAAAAGTAAATATTTATTTACTGTAGATTACCCGTCCCCCCAAAAAACCCTAGTATAAACATAAATGCCTGAAGAGTAAACTTGCATTGCATGTACTCTGTCCATGATAAAAGAGATTAAAATAAAGAAAAAGCAGGATAAAGGAGTCTCTGGCATGACTGACTCAAGATCCCCATCTAGCGTCCAGATGAAGATTAACGGAACCTTTTAAAAACTAGGGTTTAAACGTAAAAAAACCCAAACAAACAAACAAACAAGCAAACAAAAAAAAAAAAAACAACAAACCAACAAACAAACAAAAAAAACACAGAAAACCAAAAAATCAAAACCAACAAACAAAAGCACGGAAAAAGAAAATAAGCACCAATATTTTAATTTTTGTCCACTGTTTTGTTTTTTTTTTTACTTCCAAATCACTTCCAGTCTAGTCTAGTCTATTCATGTCTTTATACTGCCCTCTTAACCGTTTATTAGGATCTTTAATGGGTACACTAAGTACCCCTTATTTCATGTATTTTTCTTCTATCTTCTCTTCAGCAGCAATTATGTTTAGGGATATGTTTAACTAGGGTATAGCATGGAGAAGAGTGGTTTGAGTCCAACTGGTTCCTGCTAATAGCTTTTTTGTTGTTGTTGTCACTGCACATGCACATATTTGTCAGAATATTTGACATAAAAAGCAAGGTCAGTATAAATTTCTGAGTGCTCACAGCAGTAAGTTTCATAGCTTGAGAACCTGGGTCCTGTTGCTACCATTTGGACCCAACACATTCCCTTAGAAATAACCACACTGAAATAGGGTGTTATAGTCATGGGATGTTCACACACTTGATCCTGCAATGGAGAGCAACACAATAACAAAAACCAGGGAAACAAAAATTACTAATATTTATTCCAAACCTATCATACACACTAAAAATAGTCTTTAAAAAGACAATGTAAAGTTGAAGGAAGGAAATTTCCCCTTTTCTCCTCATTCTTGTTGTACTCCCCTATGCTTCCTATGGTTTGGGTAAGAAAAATGTATGCAGGACATATATCTCAGCCAGCATCCTTCAGCTAGCAATGTGGGAAGAAGCAGCTTCATGGACTCAGCAGTGCACAGGAAAGATGCACACTCCTCTTGGCTGCTCAAGCCTAGCTCTAACTCACAACACCCAAAAGTGGTGGCCCTGAGTGCCAGGTAGAGCCCTGCAAAGGCTTGTTTATCCAGGGACACACAGGCTTCACTCTTCCATTCTGTGGTCCTGGAAGGGGTCTTAGGGCACAGGATGCCTTGATGGTTGCCTGGATCAGAGCCTCCCTCAGGTGCAAAGTTTTGGATGCATCTTTGGTGCTGGGCACAGTCAACTCAGGAGAAGGAGGAAGAGCATTATGGGATGCATGTTGTTCTTAAAAATAAACCACAAAAGGCTGAGACGCTAGAAAACGTTGGGGTTTAATATTGCTTCCAACAGGTTCGTAATGAGTATACAAAAATTTGTAAGAAAATGTCTTCTCCTGAGCTATTCCTAAACTAGAGCAGTCTGGGTGAAATGAGCCTGCAACTTCCTGAAGCTTGTGCTCCTTCTCTTCCTGTGAACTGAAACACTTTATGGGCATGATTTATAAAGCTGCCCATGGTTTTCACAATTTCATAAAATCATAGAAATATTTAGGTGGAAAGGACATTTAAGATCATTGAGGTTTCCAGGCTTTTGCAATAGCCCTTATATTTACAGTGGTGAATGCCCCTAGAATTGGTAATATTTCTGAAAGTGGAATCAATTTTTCAAGATCAGGACTGTAACTAAGCACATTACAGCCATGCTGAACTCAGCGAGTGAACAAGGCTCTCTGAGCTGGCTCCGAAACCCAAGTGGATATTCTGTAAGGCAAGGATAAAACAGTCTGTCTTTTCTATATCTAAACTTTCAGAGCAGGAGTGGGCTTTCTAACACATGAAGACCACATATGCCTGCTGCATATAGACACTGAGGTAGTGCCTCCCAGCTTTGCTCAGAGGCTTGCCACAGGAGTTGCACAAATGCAAAAGAATAAACAGGAGTGAACTCCACATGCCCTAATAGTCAGATGGATATAGACAAGCTTGAAAGAACAAGACCGTTTTTGTAAGTGGTGGACAGTTATCCACAAAGCAGTCATCTCAACAATGGCAGATTATCTTGAAGACATCAAGACAAAGCTGTTTTAACTGTGAAGGCTAAGGAGACCATTCTCATAGACATTTTAGAGATGGAGGTTAAGGAAGCCAACCTTTTAGACATCTCCCAAGCTTGCGGTGGGAGCAGCATAGGAGAAAGAAGTAAGATGCTTCTGGGAAAAGGTAAAAACAGGAAACAACAGCTGGCACTCACAGGGCAAAAGGAGGTTGGAATCAACCATGCCAAAACCAAAACAAGATATGAAGGATGAAAGAATGAGTATCTGAGCAGTGAAGCAGCAAAAACACAGAAGCAAAAGGAAGTGAGGGGATAAAGCTCTTTATGGGGCAGAGCAGTGTCTTTCTTCCTCAAGACACCAAGGGCTGAGAATCGCTCTGATGTTTTGGCTATTATTAATGCTGTTATTCCTTTCTCAAAGTAAGAATCAACTACACCTTTCAAAGAGTAACTGGAAAATTATAAATTCATATATAATTATGTACTGTATGCCAACATTCTTGGATTGTTAGAAGCAAAAATATCTCCTTTTTTCTTTTTTCTTTATTTTTTTAAAGCTAAATCTTCTGACTTTTTCCATTGTTCTGGATAAAGTAGTGTAATTGCATATAAATATATGTGCACGTGTGCTTCCTTTAATTCACTAATAGTTGTTCCTGTCTGTACTTATATAAACTGTTAAATATATTTTTTAACATAAATGATGGAGAAATGGCAAACTGACTAATGAAATTAGTATTAAAAAAACCTCATAATCTTTTACGTATCAGTGAAATAATCACTGGTCACAGCATCCTTTCCTCCCATATTCATCAAGGTTCATTATCTGTGCTCCTCATGCTCTTAAGAGGAGCCTTTGTATCCAAATTTCTTTCCTCTTCAGATCAGTTCTGGAATTCCTCCTCCACACTTTGATTCCCTCATTTCCTATGATTACCCAAAACAGGTTGGCTTCCTGTCTGGTATGTAAACACCTTTCCATTAGTAGTTCAGTGGGGATACTTTTTGTAGGGCTACGTGCTGCTATTTGATAAGATAGCAGGAATGAAGCTATTTTCTGATTTAAAGATAAGGTGTCTTTCCTGAATGCTTGTGTGGCAGTTAAAAAGTTCTGAAAACATTGGATTCCCATTAGTACTCTGATGGTAGGGCACAGATAAAACATGTCAAATTTTATCAACACACAGAAATTTCTTCAGTTTTTAAGGTGTAAATGACATCCTAATACATCAAGCATTAATTCTTTAGGCAAACCAAAAGTCACAGAAATTAAGGGACCTGTAAGGTGGAGAAGACTGTACAACAAACCCTGGCCTCATTTGAAAAGTTTTTATCCAAGAAAGGGCAACTTCACAGGTACTTCTTGGTGAAGAAGCTTTCAACTGTAAAAACTGACAAGGTTTACAGTTATCAATCAGTTCACCAGTATCATCAGTGTTTGACCACCAAGCATGCTGTCTCACTTTTGTGAAATGTACTGAGAGAGTTTTATTGACAGCATTGTCAATAGTAATTTCCTAACATTGTGGGCTTGACACACAAAAGAAGTATTTGTTTCTACTTAAATTAATTCTTTTTATAAATAAATATGTCTTCAGAGTGGTGCAGTATCTTTTCAAAAGTATCAGTGAATTTGAGGAGCAGTCTCCCATTGCAACTGTGGGAATGGCTTTGATAATGTTTTCTCACAGGGCATGGGTGGTCTCTTTCTTGGGCATGATGGTAGTATTTAATAGTAGGCTCATGGCCTTTTCTGGGGCTGTCCACACAGACTTAAAAAATTCAGCAGTTTTTCCTAGCATATAGTCTTTTCCTCAGTCCTGTCTCATTAGTCATCTTCTGATGATTTGGTATCATTAAGGTTGTATTTATGTAGCCCTTAAGCAGTGTGCTGTCACCTGGTACCAATGCAGTGATAGACAAATTGGGAAAAAAGCTGTCCCAGACTCCAAAAAAACCCAGAGAACAATATGTCCAGGCCTCCAATCTAATCTAAATCTAGCTGGGGTGCAATCACCAAAGCAGGAGTCTCAGCTTTGGGCTGGTAAACTCTCCCTTTGTGCTCTTTGTATCCCAGGGAAATCAACACTCATCTCCAGCCATGAGTAGTCAGAAACTGAAGTACAGTTTAATATTTAAACCAGACATTGTTTATTCAGAGTAAGATAGATAGAAGATACTGACGAAGCCAAGAAATGAAATACAAGCCTGACCAGAACTTTCTTAGAGGAACCTAAATATCATTATGAAATAGTGGTAGCATTAACCTTCCATGGTGCTGACTCCCTCTCTGATACCAGCAATTCTTGACAGGACTCCCAAAAACTTTTGTCCATCTTCCAAAATGTTTGGTACTGACTTCCAAGAAGAGACTGTGGCAATACCACCCCAGTTCCCCTACAGGCTCCAGACAAGGAAGAACCTCTGAACTGTGCTCATCTCAGCCACAGCAGCGGCTGCTGCTTGAGAACCGCTTTAAATCAACACATTTACCAGATGCTTGGCCCTGCCAGCTTTGGCAGCTGCACCATCTGTCTCAGTCCCCATGACGGAGTAGACTTGGTGAGCTGCTTGTAACTCCCATGGGACCCTCTGCCCTGACCATACACTGCTGGGAATGGCAATGTACCAGGGCTCTGCCATCAAAACACAAGGAATTAATCCATCTGAATGCCCTGGGGCAAAAAATGAGGGTAGTATCTGCCACAAACTGTTTCTCTCAGTCTGCATCCCAGAGGAGGTAATCTTTATTTTCATGTAGAACTCCCAGTTTCAGAAGAGATGACAGCCTTGGATTTTAAATCTACAAAGGCTTTTTAAAGTTCTACCAACTCCTTCTTTCTTGTATCTTTTGGCTGAAGTCTGGAGAAATTGTTATCACTTGCCCTTGGAATTCAATGCTTCTCTCTTTCCTGGCTGCCTGAAGGATCTTCTCCTTATCTCTCATTTCCACTAAAGTCAGAAGCATTGTGTTCTTGGAAGGAGTACCCTTGAGTTGGTTGTGGGTGAGTATTTTATAGCATCAATCAATGCAGGAAACATCCTCATTTTCTGGCAGCTCACAAATAGCAGACTGTAATTTTTCTAGGAAATCCACTAGATCTTTTCTGTCATTTCCAGCTAAAGATACTGAGATTTATTCACAACAAGGTCTCATTTAAATACTTGGGTTTTTCTGAGCATGTCAGCACTCTGACTATAGATTACATGATTCATTTTAACAGATCTCTGTTTAGTCTGCATGCAGAAGGTTTTTGTGTCAAGCCATTGATCTGTGCGGTCAGTCTGATTTCCTCTTTATCCATGTAGAGCAGTAGTACTCACTAACTTTGCTAGAAGCTAAACATCATCCATATGACAAATCCAACATCTGCATTGGTAATTAGGATCTGAAGAAGCAATCATCAAAGTTACCATGCCCTCCTCATTCTTTTTCTCTCCCTTACTTTGGAAATCAGTCATTGGCAGGAGTACAGAAGAAAGTGTTGGCACAAATGACCTCTGATGAAATGTCATTTAATAAAATTGATTGAACCCCTGAAGTACTTTTATGATCCAGAGTAAAAGCCCAAAGCTGTAATGGCTTAAAAATATGTGGGACTATAAACTTTGCTTTACTGGGGGACAATATCAGTAAGAAGACAGAGGAGGGCAGGAGAACCACATTGTGCTTCTGCCTCTGCCACTGAAATGTGCTGGGCAAATCAGCCCAGCTGTTCTGCCTCCTGGCCCCCTCTACATTTTGCACATTTAGTTTGGGGTGGAAGGGTATAGCATGTGGTTAAAAAGAGGTTTCAATCTCTCAAGATTGCTTACAGTACAAATTACTGTTAATCATAAGACAGTCTGCAGTGGCTCCTGGATATGCACCTGAGGGATGCTCATGATTTCCCAGTATAAGGAGTGTGGTGGGCAGCACTGTGTACCTGATGACTTTCCACACCTTTGCCTCTGAAAGCATTGCAGCCAACAGGGGTAACTGTGGCAGATGGAAGAAGGGCCTCTCCTTCTGCAGCCAGTTTGTGCAGAACTGGGGGAGTGAGGAGGGTGCTACAGCCATCCTTCTGCTCTCTTCAGTATCACCTCTGAGTAACACAGAGGCAAGATCATTGGCTGCAGAAGGCCTGGCTGGGCAAGCTGTGCCTCTGTGTGCCACTATGGCACAAGCTGTAGTGATGGTAAAATAAGCAGAAAAGGGGCAGTGAGGGTGTAGCAGAGAAGAGGATGAAACAAAAGCCCCACAGAACTGAATGGCAGCATGGCCCAGGCCTTCGAGGATGAGAAGCAAGATGATGCAAGGGCAGAAAAATGGCAGATATTTGATGACAAATTCTTTTCCAATCTTTTTTTAATCACAAAAGCTGACATCTTCTACTGAATGCTACAGCCTTATGCTGATGACCACAGTGCCACTAGACTCATTAATATCTTCAAGTCATACTGAATTATAGGTATTAATTGTCTCCTTTTCCTCTGTTATTTTCCTCCTGAATTTCATTTCTTCATTTCTCTTTCTGATTTTGTTTTTTGTTGTTCACTTTCCCATCTCTTTAAAATTACATTAGCTGTCTGAGACTGCAAAGATTTCATTAAAAAGTTTATATAAAGATAAAGCATCCCTCACTGAGTACCTGATCAAATTAAATTACATATTAGTCCATATTAGATGTATTACAGGAATGATCTTCACTGCTTCGCTGTAAAGTTGCAGATCTCATTGTGCTGAAGGAGTGGAGTGTGGAGAAATCCACAGATTCCAATTCATTGACCATCAGATACTCAAAAAAAAAGATGGGTAAGCAATTAAATTTTGCTGTGTCACCTCTGAGCCATGTTGTGATTATACCCACCCTTCTTTCACTAGATGTGCTGAGGAGCAGAAACCTAGGGTGTGATGGAAATAACTCCACAAATTCTCTACCAGCCACCAGAGCTCCTCCACCCCAGGCACCTCCACTTCTGGATACTTTCTGAGCTGTTTCTGGTACCTTGTTTCAGGCTAAATTTTCACGAGGACTAAATCAGATTAGCTCCACAGACTGCAGGGAAATCATATCAGTGTAAATCAATTCAGACTGCGATAAAATCTTCTTGAAACTAATTGAAGTGGTCTTCATTAGGAAACTTTCAAGAGTCTAAATTGATTAAAATTAGGAGGTTATTATTTGACATAAACTACAAGAACCACATATATGGCAATTTTTACCTTTTCCCTTTTACAAATTAACAACAAATGAGTTATAAATTTGTCATATACACTTATTTTTTGAAGTCAGTGGAAACTATGAATAATTTAATCCTTAAATTGTGTATCTCCAGGACTTATTAAGAATTTGGTATTCACAGTCTCCGATATTTATTTTTGTTTTGACTGAACACACAGATCAGTGATGGATTTCTGCTCATTAGTATGAATTTTATGTTGTTGCACATAAGATTTACTATCCCATAAATAATATCAGCAAACTCATTTGTTAGTATAGCCTGACAAAATGAACACAAAATGAGTATAAGCACAGCTGCATATAATGTAGCTAGAAACTGAATATTCACAGAATTTGACCTTTTCAAAGCCTTTTTGTGTGAGTCCAGTTTTAGTATGCTGCAAAGCAGTCAAATCTCTAATGTACTTGGGAGAAAACTGAATTTATGTTCCCTTACACCTTTATAAATAGCCTCAAAGGGAATTGAAAGTATATGCTGATGAGATGCTGAAAAGGTAACAGCTGGGGAAAAGGTAGAGACAAAGAGCTGGGCAGAAGGTGAACCTTGGGCATGTGATGAGAAAATAATAAAGTAAATTCAATCTGCAAATATGCTGGGAGCAGAGGGAGGCAGCACCTGCTCTGGGGCCACATGGTGAGCCAACAGTCAAAGCAGCCATGGCTGGTTAGAAAGACAATTACAGAGGTTAGAGAGGTTAGGCATTGTACTTTTTTTCCACCCTCACGCTCTGCCTATTTCTTGCCATAGCTCCTTTTCCTTGAGGGATTTTGTAGCAACTGTACGATCTTTCTGCTGTGTTTTCAGAGCTGAAGCAGCTCTGGGGTACCCCTGCTGTCAAGCCTCACCCACAGTCTCAGGGTGATGGCCTGAACCTCCCCAGAGAGTCTATGGGGCTTCGTGGCTCTCTACAGGAGGCCTGTGAAACTCCGCCAACAGGAGTATTTCACTTCTCCTGGGTCAATTTGCTGTGTTTGAAGCCTGTTATGTTTGCCCTTGAAATAACTTCTCCTGCAGTGGAAATCTCTATTTGCTCTCATTTGATATTGTTTTTCTCAGGCAGTGGCTTTTTGGTACAGCTTTATGCTGGTATTTGGAATAGCTATCTTGAAAGCAGACAGTTTCTGTCCAAGTACGTCCAGAATTTGCTGGAAGCTCACTTACCTGAGCAGAGGTAGACAATATAAATGTTTAGGTTTTTTCAATATGCAACTACGAAGCGTCATGTTATTTTTTAGAATTAAATTAGTAAAAATCCTTCTGTGTTTTTTCATAGGTTTTTTCCTTTGCTTGTGGGTTTTAGTTTGGGAGATTTTTTGTCTTTTGGCTGGTGAATGCTTTGATATTGTGTTTAATCAAAGAAACATAGAAGAGTTTGCATTAGAAGGAACCTTTGCAGGTCATCTAATCCAATTCTCCTTGCACTGAGCAGGGTCATCATCAGTGAGATCAGATTGCTTAGAGCCCCAGTCCAACCTGACCTTGAATGTTTCCAGGAATGGGGCATCTGCTGCCTCTCTGGGCAACCTGTGCTGGTGTTATACCACTCTCATAATAAAAAATGTATGCCATCCACCTAATGAAAATTGACTCTTCTTCAATTTAAAATCATTACCTGTGCAATGTCCCATTGCAACAGGCACTGATAAAAAGTCTGTCCCCATCTTTCTTATAAACCCCTTTAAGTATGGAGGAGCTGCTATAAGATCTACCTGGAGACTTCCCTTCTTTAGTTTGAACAACTCCAACCATCTCAAGCTTGTCTTCATGGGAGAGGTGCTCCAGCCCTCTGATTAACTTCATATCCCTTCTCTGGACTTGCTGCAGGAGGTCCACATCCTCCCTCCCCAGAGCTGAACACAGTACTCCAGGGAGATCTTACACAAGTGGAGTAGAGGGGGGAAATCACTTCCTTGATCTGCCAGTCATGCTTCATTTGATGCATATGTTGGTTTTCTGGGCTGCAAGTGCATAATGCTGGGTCAGGTCCAGCTTTTCATCCACTTGGTATGTCTGCCTATTCTCTAAAACACAAGTGCCATAAAGCACAATTAAGGTCAATGTATTGTCACATGCTCAACTTACTTTCAGGGTTTATACTGTTCCTTCTTTCTTGATGCTTCAGATTGTTTCTTTTCCTAGATTATTTTTACTGAAAGATGAGAAAAATGCAAAGCCCCAGCTTACAACCTCAGTTGAGAAATGAGTCATACTACCATGGACACTTCCCAATAATGCTGCAAGATTTGTGTGCATGATTTGTAGTCATAGTTTGCAGGAGAAAGGAGAAACTAATTATAACTATGTGTCATGGCAATGTTTCTTAGTGAAAAAAAAAAGAAATGTTGTCAGGGAAAAATGAGGCCTTAAAGGCCCTTTAGAAGGGAGGGCGTAGCTGACAAAAATAAAAATGGGGGAGGTAGGGATACCCTGGAGAAGCTGCATCCTCTTGGCCTGAGCCTGTATTTGGAATCCCTCCGAGAGGAGGTTGTTTGTGCAGCCTGCTGTCGATAAATAAAACATTCACAAACTAGTTCAAGATTAGAGCTATGAGACACTAACAAAACTGGATGATGAGAGGCTCTTTTATGTTGTTGAATAAATACACCAAGACCCATGAGCTGAAACTACTAAAAATTACTTGTTACTAACTTAAAAAGTCCAGGGGAAAAAAATGAGGCCCATATGAAAGAATTCTCTGGAAAAAGTTCTTCGGGCAGAATAAGTATCCAGGATATGACTGTACAACTTTGGTTGAAACTTTTCAGCTTCAGGAAATTGAACTCTGAAAAATATTTATAAATATTAAATATTTGTCAGAGACCTGTTTGGCATATCCAGCCTTTGAAAATGAAACAAAATTGGAAATTAAATAGGAAATAGTTCAAATAAACATGTTTTGTTTATTTTATTTGTTTACAGTCTTTACGATTCAGCCTATACAGTGTAAAAGGTTGTCAGGAATGGCTTGGCAGAACTACTGGAAGCAAAAAAAAAAAAAATTCTATAAGTCAACTTTGATAGGCAAAGCAGATATCAGCTTGCTGAAGGCATATTATTGAACACGACCTATCCCAGGCCACTGTTCTAGTTTTCACCAAGTTTCACTGCCATGTTTACAGAATCAGAGGATCAAAAAATCATTTCAGTTAGAAAAGACCTCTGAGATCATCGAGTTCAATCTTTGACCAAACAACACTATGTGAACCAGATCAGGGCATGCCATGAGTCATTTCTTGAACACCTCCAGGGATAATGACTCCACCACTTCCCAGGGCAACCCATTCCAACGTTTAATAACCCTTTCTGTGAAGAAATTCCTCCTGATATCCAACCTGAATCTCTCCTGGTGCATGTTCAGCCAGCTGCTGACCAGCACCCCCAGGTGCTTTCCCCTTGGACAGCTTTCCAGCTACCCTTTCCCAGGTCTGTAGCACTGTCTGGAAGAGTAGGAGTGGGAAGCATGCTTTGTACACCCTATTTCCCTGAGGCTGGGAACTGGGATGGTCCAAAAGGGATAACAAATAGAGGATCTCTCACAATAGTTTAGTCTCACCAGCTGGGACTGTCAGCTGGGATAAAACTTTGGTTGTGGTCTCGTTCTAGATCCTGGCAGTGCAGGTCTGATTGTTATGGTAGTTCAGTATTTTTACAGTCTGTGTGCCTCTGGTGTTAGTATCACATGTTACTCACACTTTGATTTCAATTGCTCTACATCTTAAGAACAAAATATCATTCTTATTGAAAGGTTAATCAATCTCCAGCATCACACAACCCTGTTTCCAGCTCAAATGCCACTGGATGCTATGCTAATATAGATGACCAGAGGAGTGTTTCTGTAAAATATACCTCAAGGGCTTGATCCAGAACTTGTCAGTTCATGGGTTTTCATTCAGACTGATGGTGTTGCTATGCTGCAGGATGTGCTCTGTCAGCTGAAGGGTCCACTTCCAAGTTTACTTCTGAAGGACCACTCCTGCAGCTTGAGTTGCTCCAGAATGTGTAAATAATATTTACTGAATAGGCCAATAAATTGTAAATTAATAAATTAAAGTGCTAATTAAACACAGGGGATTCACAGATCTACATATCAGCATTTGGTCACACAGTCTGAATTTGGCCAGATAAATGCAAACTGTGTGAAAGAGAAAACAGTTTTTCTTGATTTCTGGCAGAACGCATTCAATGCGTTTTCCTGTTTATCTGTTCATTCATGTGGACATACCTGTTTGGCATTAGTGAAAGGACACTAATCTGAGCCGCTAGATTAACTGTTGGCAGATTAGTAGCTGATTGATGATGCTACCTCCTTGGCAAGTTTTCTCATTTTCACAGCTCTTGTTTCTCGTTCTCCTGTTTTTACCTGCTCAGTGAGCTTACCCTAGCTGGACATCTCTAAAGACCTGCATACAGCCAAGTTCTGGATGGGGAATGCTGAGTTTTTACAGAAAATTGTTGCCTGCAACAAGAAGTTAGTAGCAGGCTGGCATGAGTAACCTGAACAGGGATAGATTGCTGAACTGGGCTGAAACAGTGACACCTTTACATTGGATGGAGACGAGTCTCTCAAGGAAGAGCCCGAGCTGGGCTATGGGTTTGGTTTGCAAGCTGCGCACCTGAGCACACAGCACCTGCTGAGTCCACAGTCAGTGGTGCGGGTGACAATCGTTCACCAGCCGATTGGAATTCCCTGTGTCAGGAAACAAGCGCAGGGCAGTGGCTACGGAGCCTTTAGCTCCTCCAGCCCAGGCCCCTGCCCCCGGAGAGGCCTCGGCCGTGCCGGCAGGGGCCGCTCTGTGTCGGCAGACGCCCCTGTGCTGCCGGCAGGGGCCGCTCTGTGCCGGTAAAGGCTGTTCTGTGCCGGCAGAGTCCCCTGCGTTACCGGTAGAGGCCTCTCTGTGCCGGCAGGGGCCTCAGTGTTGCCGGTAGAGGCCCCTGTGTTGCCGGCAGGGGCCGCTCTGTGCCGGCAGGGGCCGCTCTGTGCCGGCAGGGGCCGCTCTGTGCGGCAGGGGCCGCTCTGTCCCGGCGGGGGCCGCTCTGTGCCGGCAGGGGCCGCTCTGTGCCGGCAGGGGCCGCTCTGTGCCGGCAGGGGCCGCTCTGTCCCGGCAGGGGCCGCTCTGTGCCGGCGGGGGCCGCTCTGTGCCGGCGGGGGCCGCTCTGTCCCGGCGGGGGCCGCTCTGTGCCGGCGGGGGCCGCTCTGTGCCGGCGGGGGCCGCTCTGTGCCGGCAGGGGCCGCTCTGTGCCGGCGGGGGCCGCTCTGTGCCGGCAGGGGCCGCTGTGGCGCTGGCACTGAGTCCCCCCCAGCCTCGCTCCGCCGCAGGCGCGGCCGCCGCGGCAGTCACGGAGCGCAGACGTCCCCGGGAGCTCCGGCAAACTCTGGCTCCGTTCTTTATAGCACCAGACCCAACCCCAGGTAGGATAAAAAAAAAAGATATTGAGTACAGGTATAATCTATGGAACAGTTCTAACCAGCAATGTTATTTAGGCAGCACGGTTCTTTATCAGGCCAGTGTAGGATTTGTGACTTAATGGTTTCAAAACTGATGGAGGGTCGATTTCGTTTGGATATAAGCAAGTTTTTTGCAATGAGGGTGGTGAAACCCCGGAACAAGTTGCCCGGAGATTTCCCATGTCTGGAAACATTCAAGTCCATGTTTGATGGGGCTCTGGGCAAGCTGGTATCCCTGCCCATGGCATGGGAGTTGGGACTGGCTGACTTTTAAAGGTTTCTTCCAACCAAAACAATTCTGTCGTTCTATAATCTATTATTATGTACAGATCATAAGTCTTGCATACTGATACTTTTCTTCTCCTGCGGTGGTCCAAGGATCAGTGACTCGTGTTATATAGGCACAGTTCCATATCTGGATATTTGCACATCTCTTGTGGACACTTCAGTTGTGAACACTTGCTCTAGGCTGATCAAGCAGAGGTCTTCCCTCTGCACATAGAGGTCTGGCTGATAGTCCCTATGTGCTTGAACTCATGGTTGTGCTTTTCCTTAAAGTGGTCAATTTGAGCTCTAATATATGAACCTTCCCAGCTCTGTATTTGTACTGTCGTGAAAACGGATTTTCAGACTAAAATTCTTTCAGCGCCAATTTTTCCAAGATTATTTACACATTTCATGTGAACTCTACACTAAAGTACACGTTAATGCATCTGTTCATCAATGCTGCAAAATTACATTTTCTAATTTAAAAAAGCTGGGTAACCCCTTTTTTTTTTTTCATTAAAAGTCCATAATTTTTTTTTCACACTGAATACACACACACGCACACACACATATCTTAATCCATTAATTTTCAGAATTTTCATTTGCAATGACATGTCTGTTCAGTAAATAATAACATGGGCCATAATCTTAGCATAATGGCATAAGAATTGTAGACAAGGATTGTTGACTGTAACTTTCAGCTACTCTTCTGTTGTTCAGCATGTTGTTTCTAGGGTCAGGCTCTGATCATGACCTGGTTTGCCCACTGAGATACCTCCTGCTGCTGAGGCTGAAGGATATTCATTACTTCTGAAATTATCTCTGTTCACAACTCTGCTTTGAAAACTGCTTCTACTTTGCAGTTTAAAAATATTGTTGCTAACAGTGTCTGGATGCTACACAGCACTTTTAGTCCTTTGTAGTCGTTTGGTTGTGTATCTTTTCAATGTTAACACTAAGAATAACTAAATTACATCGGAAAAAGCTCTTCAAAACACTGTAAGCTGCTGTATTCTTTGTCTACTCCCAAGTTTGTTAAAAAGGAAGTCACAGGTCTGCATGAAGCTTACCTAACTATGCCCCACCTGTCCTTTCCAGTATTTGTAATCATTTATCTCACTGACAATTCTGATTCTGAGGAGGGAGAGGCAAGCAGAATTTCTTCTGTACATTGCTCTACGTTCATTCAAACGGGGACCACGGCCTTCCTCTTCTCTCTTCCCACATTGCAAATACTTCTGAGACACTTTTGCATTTTATTCTTCATAGAATCATAGAATATCCTGAGTTAGAAGGGACTCACAAAGATCATCTCGTCCAGCTCCTGGCTCTGCACCTGACAACCGCAAATATCCCAGCATGTGCCTGAGAGCATTGTCCAAACGTTTCTTGCCAAACTCTGGCAGATATGGTACTATGACCACTTCTCTAGGGAACCAGTTTTAATGTTTTCTCTTACAAATGTTGCAACTTTAAGTAAATTTAATATTCCATACAGACCTAAAAGACTTTTTAAACTGAGTCAGAAAGCAGAAAAAATGAAATTAACTCTGGCATGGACTTGTGTGAGAAACAAAATCATGTTTTGCTTCAACCACTGTTTCATCCATTAGAACATGTACTTATGTTATGTAGACAAAGATGTAGCTAACAGGAGGCCAGGCCTCTTCAACATGGAAGGGAGAAAAAAAGGAGTGAAGTGATGCTTGTTACTTGGAGTCCTTAGTACTCAGAGGGATAGAAAGGGGAGGGGAAAGGAGGTGTCAGTTTTAGCATGGTAGATGGTCGGAAAGAATGTGAATTCCTGAGCACTCAGGCAAAGGGAAAAGGGGACAGGGACCCCTCCAGTTGAGGAAGTGCTTAAAAGTTTGTGCATTTTAGAGAGGTATGCCTCTTCAGTGAGATGTGCCTGACTCAGCTTACTTGTTTATACCAATAGTTTTGCTTTGATGATGTTGTCCTCTTTCAGTTTTGTAGGCAAATGACTATTTCTCACAGCTATAGAAGGATCATCATCACAGACAAAGTAAATTGAAGGGATCAGAAACAGCAATCCACTCTTTCAAGGATGCTGTCTTTACTCCTGAGAGTGAAGGAAAAAGAGAGAATCCTGTCCTGCAGGTGATTAATCCTGGTTTTCTCACTAGCCCAAGCTCAAAGGTTCATCTACAAAACCACAGGGGAACGTTATAATGAACCAATATAAGAAGGAGGGTGATAAGAAAGAAATTTGTGTGTGTGAGAATACTAGATCTGAGCTGCCAGCTCTGGACTACTTTTGAGATAGAGAACACTTGGTGGGGATGGAATAAAATATTTAATTTCAGATTTCAGTTGAAGGTAATAATGATAAATGCTCTGATTTTTGTTGAATTCAGAATTGCTGTCTTGAAAGTATCAAAACAGAGATGAAATTTAGGAAAAAGATCTCAATTTTTTCCCTCTGTACAACACCAAGTTGAGTTTCAGTGTTGATCTGCTGAGGAAATGAAGGCTCTTCAGAGAAGTAAGGACAGACTGGATCAGTGGGCTGAGGCCAACTTGTGAGGTTCAACAAGGCCAAGCGCTGGTCCTGCACTTAGGTCACAACAACAGTGCTACAGGCTGGGGGCAGAGTGGCTGAAAAGCTGCCCAGTGGAAAAGGACCTGAGGGTGCTGGTTGATGGCAGCTGAATGTGATCCACTGTGTGGCCAGGTGGCCAAGAAGGCCAATGGCACCCTGGCCTGTATCAGCACTAGTGTGGCCAGCAGGACCAGGGCAGGGATTGTCCCCCTTACTGGACTCTGGTGAGGCCACACCTTGGTGCTGTGTCCAGTTCAGGAAGGACATTGAGGTTCTGGAGTGAGTCCAGAGAAGGACAATGGAGATAGGGGAGGGTCTGGAGCGCGTGTCCCATGAGGACCAGCTAGGGGAGCTGGGGGTGTTTAGCCTGGAGAAAAGGAGGCTCGGAGGTGACCTTATCATTCTCTACAACTACCTGAGAAGAGGTGATAGGGAGGTAGAAGTCAGTCTCTTTTCCCAGGTAACAAGTGGTAGTTTGAGAGGGACTGACCTCCTTGGTTTAGATTGGATATTTAGAAACATTTCTTCACCAAAAGAATTGTTATGCTTCGAAACAGGCTGACAGGGAATACCCTGGAGGTATTTAAAAGACGTGATTGTGGCACTTAAGGGTATGGTTTAGTGATCAACTTAGCAGTGCTGGGTTTATGTTTGAACTCAATCTTAGAGGTATTTTCAAACTTAACTGGTTCTGTGACTCTACAAATCTACCGAAAACAAGCAAAATTGTTTTAATCAATTTCTTTTTTCTTCAAAGGAATGAGGAAATTTATCTAAAACAGTACATCACTTACATATATCTATATTGTATATATATATATAATTTATAAATTAGCAGTCCTAGCATCTTAAAGGAGGGCAATGTACAACTCTACCATAAGGCACAGAGCAAGTCAGGAATATGACACTAGTCTCAGAGAATTTGAGCTGGAAAGAAAAAAAAGAAAAATTATAGAACTGTTGATTATTCTGCAGAAGGGCCAGCTTTCTGTAGCATCAGGTTCTCAACTATATTAGATGGGACATGGTCTCTTATCTGCTTTGTTTTTTAACAGGACACTTTGATGAGAAATTGTACTTACTCTTGCAATTTGGCATCTTAGCATAGAGCCACACCAATGTTTAACTGAAGACTAGATCCTGTCATACCCTGTTTTAAGTAGCAGTAGTCACAAAATAACCTGTCCTGCCTATAAAGCACTCAGTAGGAGCCCTTTTGATCATGAACACTTAATACTTCTTCATCCTTGTGTCCTCTTTGCCTGCTTTTCTAAGCATTGTATGCCTTCACTATGCATTAAGTGAACTCACTGAGATTTGTCACGTGTTGTTCTTTCCATCTTTCTCTCATCCCTTACGCCGTGAAAAAAATATTTATCCAACTTGTTGATGCATGCAGTGATGAAAGGTAAGCAGCATTTGAAGCAGGGCATGCATAGTTTTGCCTTTCACCCACAAAGTCTTTTATGAACAGGAGGGTAGGGATTGAAGGATGAGAAATGCATTCCAAAATAAAAAATACAATCTCCCAGATTTCTTAACATCCACAAAACCAGAATAGGGATTAAGCCATTGTAGCCATTCAATTGTTTTTTCTGTTATATCAGCATATAACAGGAATCAAAACATATTAAGCAGAACTGTATTTCTGTACTGACAAAAAAGTAGGACAGAAAAAACCATCAGAAGGGTAAGGATGTATACAGAGAAAGGACCTATGCAGAAAGAGACTGCAGAACAGTTTCAGAAACAATGCTAAAAAGAGTTACTCTGTATGTTGCCCCAAAGTTCCATCAAATCATCTACTCATTCTGCCCCACAGAATCACTAGAGAGTCCCGTGCTTCTTGACCAAGCCTCTACTATATGCTCTGCTCAGCATGGAGGAAAAGGATGCTGTCCTTAATGCTTATACACTGACAGCACACAAATGGCAGGGAAGTGTCCAACTAAGAGTGATTTTCTGAAGAAACTATGGGTTTAATAAAAGCAAATCACTTGGGATCCCATCTGGCAAGGTGGATCTCAAGATACCTCTTGGCTGGCTGCTCTCCCTGCCTGGTGGGTGAGCCACCTCCCTCCCAACAGAGCACTGCATTGGTCTACTTAAAACGTGTGGGTGGTGAAAGCTGACACACCAGCATCAGGCTGCTGTAAGCCTCCTCCCACTTAGACCCAGCTGAGCATTTTCTGCTGAAGGTGAGAATATGCTTCAGGGGAATTTGAAGTTCAGCACCTTCTTGGCCTGTGCACCTTGCATGACCTGGAAAAATACCATAACCACTGGGGTGAATTTAAGCTTTGGGAAACATTTCTTCTCCTACTGATGAAGGACTGCCTCTGTGGGTAATGCAAATGAAACCCACGTGGGGAAAAATGGGAATTACATAGTGTAACTATGTAATTGTCTGTGCATTTTATACTAAACATTCATTAGATTAAAAGAATAGAAGTAACCCAGGGAACAAATCCTCAGTTCCTTTCTTGTTGAGATGACAAGTTTTTATCACTGCTGGTGCTTATTTTGGAATTTGAGAAATAAGAACCCCATGTTCTTAGGCATGGAAAAATTCAAGTGAGAAGTTACAGGAAACTTTAATGGTCATAAAAAATGCAGCTTCTCAAATTTGGCTGACAAAATCTCCTCAGCTGACAGTTTCCATTGTTAGGGATGTAATGGGTTTAAAAAGAGATAGGAAGCAAATTATATGCTCTCTACAAATCAAACCCACCCAGCACATTTCTGTGGTATGCAGCAGTCATTTCTGCAAGTCTCTGCCAGGCAGAGCTCAGGGTAGAAGGCATGGTGTACCTGCAAGAGGCTGATGTGCAGTCTTGGTGAGGTGAATACACTGAATTGCAGAAATACTTTGCAGAGATGTGACATTAAACTTGTAAACTTTTATCCTTGACTCACAGTGTTTTTTAATTGATTCTCTTGGACTGTATCACCTGGCACATATTTTTGAAGGACTGTTCCACATCTTCCCTGGTTAGCCTTCTGTAGCTTTCCTGGGATCTAGCTTCCAAGACTCCCAGTTACCTTGCCTAGCTAAGACAGATTTAGTGTCACCTTCTCCCTTCACGCTTTTTGAAAAGCCATTACTGGTAGAGCACACTTGTTGCTGGGGGCCAGCAGGAAGAGACCAGAAAGTAGTGAGAGGAGGAAACAGGGCAGAATCAAAGCAGATACCAGAGGGGAGGCCTCAGCTGGTTTCCTCTGTGCCTACTGCCCTCCCTCTGGGTACACTGGGGATAACAGCATTGTGTCCTGCTCCCCTCCCTCCAGGAACACTGGGGATAGCAAGGGGGTGAAAATTGTGTTGGCATCTGCTGCACAGATGTGAGAGTGTCAGTCCCCTCCTGACTTCTTTCCCCACTCAGTAGTGGCAAAAAGGTTGTGGCTGGCTTTGTGGCAATCATTTGCCATCACAACCTGATTTAAAGCTGCAATTATAAATGGCACACAGGACTCATTCCCTGTGCAGCTCTACTCAAAATGGCACTTAACTGTGCTGAGTGAATGCTGATGAATGATCTTTAATTAAAGTGCTATAATAAAAAACGTAGAACATCTGTGCCAAGGTGCTAAGTAATCTGTCTAAACAGATGTCTAATTTTAAGTTCAGTCATATAATTCAAAAATTACATAAAATTTTCAAATGGGAAATAGGGTGGCCAGTTTTCATATGTGCATTGTATTTCTCTTCACTCAATGCAAATCTCAGTCTACATTTGGGTTTTTTTGAAGTCCAGGAGCTTTTCTTCTCCTTTGGGTTTCCAGTTAAACAGCAGACATGCTCTGTTGGATGACTAAAAAAAAAAAAATTCCCTCTTTTTAATTGTGATTGAACATCCTAGTATTTATTGCATCTTAACTACTGTAAAGAAATAGATGTGCAGACATGAACTTCTATGATAAATCTGGTGTGCAGAAAATATTTGGAATTGCTTGTGTTGCAAACAATCCTTTTGTTAAAGAGACCTTTACCTGAACAAGCTGACCCTGTTAATGAGCTCTGCAGTGCACCACGAGCCTCTCTTTTTAGTAGTGAGCCAACAGGCTCCAGCATAGCCTGACTGCTGACCTTGAACACAGAAACTGCACATAATCCTAAACTCCACATGGAAGAGGCAAGAGACAGCAGCCTGAGCTTTTCTAACAGATGTCTTCTACAAAACACAAAGTGAGATTTGATTCTTTAAGAAGTTATCTAAAAAAAACCCCAAAATTTATTTCCAAGAATGATCAACCTGATATTCACAAGCTATATCCACATAATTGCATCTTTTCACTCTGTTTATTTTATATCCTCTCTGTAGAAAGGAAGTTATAAATTGGTATAACTGCTCCTTCTCCTGTCACTAGCAGCCACTAAAAATGAGATGACACCTTTAACTTCTCTTTATATTTAAGGCTCTCCCCTTGTGCTCTTGCCTTGGTGTCACAACTTGTCTTGGGACGAAATTCCAGCACCAGTAGACTTTTTGAATGTCAGAGCTCTGGAAACAGTCGACAACCAGTTGGGTACCAGAAGAGCATGGGGCACCTCAGGCAGCAAGGCATACTTGGGTGTGGTTTCAGTAGATGATTTCTGGGATAAAGCCCCTTTCTAAAAATAGCTTTAAGTAGGGTTTGTCACATTCTATTAAGGTTTTCCCCAAATTCAGAGAAATAAAACCATATTTTCATTGTCCTTCCTGATGGCTGAAGTTTACCCCAGCTAAGCTTGTCACTTACTACCCTATAGGAAGAAAAGCATGAAGGTTATTAAGAAGTAAACCAAAAAAAAACCACAACCAAACAAAAAAAAAAAAAGAAAAAAACAAAACAAAAACAAACAAACAAACAGAAAAAAAGGAAAAATAGGAGAAAGTCCTCTAAGCAGGGGAGTGTTAGCTTCACTTGCAAATCTAAACTGTATTGAGAGGTAGAAGGGCCAAAAGACCTTTTGCCTGCCAGTTTTTATGTGAGATGTATAGCTTTTCCAAAGGGAAGTGCAAATGGCCCTGACACTCCAAGCCAGTGGCCACTGGAGACATAATCAGGGAAAAAAAAGAAGAAGGAGACAGGGGAGAGGGAATAAAGCTTCCTATGTTCTGGGGGGGACAAGATTTTATTCCAGGGGGAGGTGGAAGGTGGGGATATAAAAAAAAGTGCAGTCTGTGTGGAGTGAAAAATTCAGAAAATGTTCAGTTGTCAGAAAAGACAGAAAAGGTGTGTGTGGATGATCACAGGAAGATGATGTAGGAAATGTGTGCAGAATCCTATGTACAACAGGAGGGTAAGTAAATGCAGGTGTGGGGAGACAAAGAAATTTGGGCAAGTGAATCCCAGGGAGAAGCTGGGTGTGGGGAGAGGGGCAGGAAAGAAATTAGTGGGAACAGGAAATGTAGACAAGTCTAGAAGCTGGAAGGATTTTCACTCTCTGTTCCCAATAGGTTGTGAGTGACCCTTGGGTCCTCTGCACAGGTTGAAAGGTTGTCTTCTTCTAGACTACAGCTACTGCATAGTAAGGTTATCTCAGATGCATTCTTCTCCTGTCTGAAAACTTCTTAGGTATCCCATGTTTCCTGGTATGCAACAACCTTGCAAACCATAATTTGTCAGGTATTCCAGCCTCTGTGCTGTGTGTTCCAAATCCTAAGCAACACCACTGTGAAGTGAATGCCAGCACTTTTGGGAAGAAGCAGCTGTGCTGTACATGTACATTTTCTGCATGTGTGGGAGATGCAGGCTCTCCCAGGTGTGTCTGTATTCAAAGTGTGTGAACAGTGGGGGTCGGTATGAAGATACTGTGGAGGCACCACGCAGCCTGTGCCAGGCAGTCTTTACATACCAACCTTAAAAAGGGACAACGGTTCCTTGTTTTACTAAGATTTTCCAAAGAATTTTGTTGAGAGATGTAGAATTTACTCATACTTCTGGCTGCCAGTCAAGTAGGTCCCTATTACTTCCTGGGAAAGAATTGGTGAGGCACACAGCAAAAGCAGTGTGTCCAACTTAAATCTTTTCTCCTTTGGATAGTCCTAAGGTATTTTCTTGTCTTGCCTGCATGTGGGGATTGGTTATGCTCTATTTCCTGCCCTCTCTATAGTCATACTCTGTGACCTGCTGCAAAATAGCAAAAATGAAGCCCCTCCAAGGTTATAACTTTGCTCCAAGGAAGTAGCAGCTGTGAAGTTCTCTGCATTTGGTAGCAATAAAAGGTGGGAGGCAGAGACTGGAGGAGCAGATGATCCAGCAGGATGGGAAGACAGAGCCTGGCAGTCAGCTGGGTGGGATGTCCTGGGGGCCATCTGGTTTGCTGTTCTGGCTGTGCTGACGGAGCCCTGGAGCATGAGATCTGAGTGTAATAGCTGGCTCTGATTTATGTCTTCAGTAGCAAAAGTGCTGGGCAGCAAGGAGTAAGTGTTCCTGCGTGAATGGTTTCTAGAAGGCAAATGCCTTGATGGAATGAGAAGAGAGGAGATGAGCTGGAAAAGCTGTCATTTGATTTAATTGTGCCACTGACCCTGTCAGGATGTGAGGGTGAGCAACCTATATTGTGTTACACTTCTACAGAGAGCAGCTTGAAATTTCCTTAGTCAGTCCTGATGCAAATGGAAACCCGGTTTCTTGGGTATTGGAGTTGCAAGCAGTTACACAAATGGGCAGCCATCCTCTCCTTCTGTTACCATGTCCTAATGCTAAACGCTTATGGGACCTGTAGGTTTGAATGGATCTTTGTAAATATTCATCCTCTGGTCTTTAAGATAAGTCGGTCTTTATCATCTGAAGACTAATTTACAGTAATTGCATGCAATTCCTGCAAATATACTTCTGCATTTTCTGTGGTCTCCACAGACTTTCATACAGCCTTCAAAGATTTACCTCAGCTGTGACTCCCTGCTCCCTGCTCCCTGATTACAGCTTGGCTGATAGTGAAGTAAGCTTATTCCTTATTTACCAGAAGGACCAAAGCAATGGAAAATAGAGCAAATGCCATATTGATCTAGTCTCTTAGTGTTGCAGCTTAGCATATCTAATTCTCAGAACAGCAAGCTTTCTAGAGCAAGGATTTTTTTATCCTTGTTTGTGTTGTTTCTAACACAATGGAGTCCAAGTCCTTAATGTGTGCTGTATTAAAGACCAACACATTACCTTTTTTTTTTGTTTTTGTTTTTGATGGTGAAGAAAATGAGGGAAACTAGAAGGAGATTTCTAAGGGCAGTGCAGAGGAAATGGCTCAGAGGAACATTCCGTGGTCCAGTGCACCTGAGTTTGTAGGTAGTATAAATGATCTCTTACAGGCTTCTTTGTCTTCATGCACACAAGTGCAGGACCAGCATCCAAGAAAAAGAAACCACAGGCTTAGGTTAAGAAATGGCGAGCACAAAAAAAGAATAGGTCTCCTGTCCGAGCGAAAATACCCTTCACACTGCTGCAAGGATTTGTGCTTGGATATCTGTCATTTCTAACCTAGGTGAAGGGATCCAGACAAATGTTCCAATGTGAACTGGTTAAAATATTCAGACTAAAGTGTTTTGAAAGCAGGATAAACTCTGTGTGCACTAGTTGGAGAGGAGGCGATATCTGGAACAAATGGATTTTCTGAAAATATTTTCTGAGAATGTGATGTAAATGGAGTACCAGGAAGGAGGCAGATACTTTTTTTAATTAGACACTCTAAGTCTCCTCTGTTATTTCCTTTCCTATTGGTTATTTTTCTCAGAAAGTAATGTAGGAATTAACTAGAACAGTTTAGGGGAAAAGTGACACTCATGGAAATCAAATGCTGATTGTATTTACATAAATGCATGGGCAGAAAGGTCTATGCACAAATGTATATTAACTGTTTTGCAATATCTCTGTTTTTCCTCCTGTTTTTTAAGAAGTTATAATTTAAGCAGTGAAAAGGCATGACTTCTTACATACAATTCTGCTGCCTTTTTTTTTGTTTTAAGTGGAGGCAGTTCACCATGTGGTTTGTGTTCTGTAGGAATGCGGTAAGTATTTATGCAGCTCAAAGACTTTCCTGGTAACTGAAAGTCATGTTTGTGCAACTGACAAGTCATAACACACTCATGTTTTATTCTTACTGGGTCCTGAGGATGTTTAATCAACAGTGTAGTCTGAACAAGTCTAGAAAATGAGTGTAGTTGATTAATAACTATTTCTGTTACAACGATGGAGATGTTTCCAGTCAACATTAAGTAGAAGACAATTATACAGTGTGAATATTTTCCTATTTCAAAAATAGAAATATTTTATTTAAAAAAGGTAGAAATAAACATTTTCCTGCTGATATGGTAAATAAATGCCATCAAGCCATTCATCATAAAAATTTGTTTCAGTCTGCAGTTGTTTCTGTTGGCAAACTATTAATAGAACATATTTAGGTCTTGGAAATTTTGGACATGTTGTCAGCCCAAGGCTTCTTCCACTGCTTTGGCTATTTGTTCCTCATTCTTGTTAATAGGGTTTCATGAAGTCCTGACAAATCAGATTGCTTCTCATCTCTAGCCAGCTGAAATTTAAAAAGGGGAGGGGAATATAAGTATCATTAATGATAGCTGAGTAAGCAGGACTAATTAATATTTTTTTAATTTAGCAGGCTAGCTGCCTAAATACCTCAGTTAACAAACTTTGTGTAACTCCACTTCTGAAACCATTCATGATTGGTTCTATAGGCCATTTGACAACAGAGAACCAGGCATTCTCATGAAGCTATTTTAGAAAGCAAATATAGCTATGAGTGAGCAAATTCAAGGAAATTGAATTTGACAATAAATGTGGAAATTGAAAAGAACTAAAATCAGCTAAAATATATTTACTTTCCTACCTGTAGCATTCATACTGTGCTTGCTGCTACCAATGGCTTCTTTTTGTATAGCATATTTGCCTGACTAGTTGATACTAAACCATGTTCTTGCTGTTACATAACTTCCTCATCCACCTTGTCCTGTCTTCATCTTGCCCTGATTTTTGTTGGTCTTATCCGGTATTTACATACTGACTGTGTGTGTTCTAGCCAGATGGGTGCTGCCTCTTGACTTGTGTAATGTGGTTCCCACTTGCTCCAGACACCTGTGTACCCCACAAACAAAATAACTACAGCTACTGTACTCTACTATGTGATTTGTTTGAAAATGAAAATTATCACATATCTGTGAATTTCAAATGAATTTTGAATGTCTGTACCATGTAGCAAATTGTAGTAATTGAGTGTCTGTCCTTATTACTTGAAATAATTTTCTTCTTAGGCAAGCAACAAAGGAGGATCCTTTGGAGGATGATTCTGCATTGCATATTCATGATCCTATTTTTTCACTATGCTCATGTATGATGATTCCAAAAATGTTTATTTATTAATTTAAAAGGAGATACCATGCTCTTAGGCACTGGAACTTGTCTGCCATGGGGACTCCTTGATAATTAAAGATTATCACCAGCTGTGAGCAGGAGCAGAGTTGGTGTTTGCTTTGGATGACACTGTGGAGGACTGTGCCCCTCCTGCTTACATTGCCTGTGGCAAAACTGGGAAGGTCACTATTGGAAGCAGAACTACAGTGTCAGGATGAGGGCACGTGTGGGCAGTGCCCAGTCCTTCTCTCTGGCAGCAGCAAACCCAACAAACCCTATACCTTCACAAGATTCCCGTGGTGATTCTGCCCTTTCCCATGGTCAAAGCCCTCAGTCTCCATACTTGGAGAGGCAAAATTCAATTTTGCTAATGCCCCTGGGGAGCCTTAACCTGTCTCTCTATACTGCAACTCCACACTTCATTATTAAAATCTCTTTTTTATCCTCCTCCTACACAAAAACTTTTTTGTTGAGGACCTCAGAAAATTTTCTGCATGGCTTCTTGGCCTGAAAAGTAGCAGTTAAGGGATTACTACATTGCATTGTATTCAGATTTTATCCAGTATTGAAGATAATAAAAAATCTTGAAAATTATGATCTTTATGGCTGAAAATAAGTGATGTTAAAATAAAATATATATACATAAAGTATCTTTTGATGAGTATGAACAGGTAGGTTATAAATAGCATAATGTAACAAGTAGAAAAGTTAACACAGTACTTGATCTCAAAATGAGAACTAACCAACAGATTATTAGATAATTATAACTATTAATTTTAACTCATTTCACATTTTTGTTCAGTTCACCCTTTTATAAATATTGTTAGACTGCATATACAATCACCTCCTCACTTACCTGCTAAGGCTAGTGGGGAAAAATGCATTTAACTCCTAATTTGTAAATGACTGCATGATTCTGACCTTTTATTAATAGCGGTAAACTTGATGTAAACTTCAAATTTGAGATATGAAACCAGAAATGGGCACACTGAAAGGTCCATACTTGCTCTGAGCCATGTTAGAGATTAATTTGCTTGCTAATTATTTCTCCAAGATCAAGTGGGCCAAGTAAATATATTAATCTTCAACACCTTGTTCTCTAGAGGATATATGCAACCCTTCAACATTAATTTTAATTTTTGAAATTCTCCTCTTAAAATAGATATATGGCTTGGCCCCAGACGGCAGCTAATGTAACATTTTATCATGCAGCTTTGGAAAACATTTTCACAACTGAGTATTTAAGATTTGTATATATGTTTCATATTTTCATGCTGAAAAGTATGCAAAAAATATTCCATAATCACTGGAATGCTTAAACATCTGCATGAGGATAATCCACTCTCTTGCAAAATTCAGGTAGATGTCAGAAATAGAAACCTGACTGAGCTGTGCCTCCCTTTGATCCCTGTCAGACTTCCATAGAAAGAAATTCGGTGTCTCTTTGGAAGCGAATGATAAATTCCTCCTGGTCTTAGGGGCAGCAAAGCTTCCCTCAGCACAGGCGGCTGCTCCTGGCAGAGGTGTGTCACTGGGTCAGGGTGGGGAAGGGATAGCCCAGCACCTTGGATCATTGATGACTCCTTGGTAGGAGGATGAGTATTGAAATACCTTTGAAGGATCTGGGAGTTTTATTGTCATTGTTTGTAACTGGGTGTCAGTTAAGCCAGTAATTAGTTAGCAAACTATTCTGAGCTTTTAAGACCCATCTGGAGCAAAAACATGTAAATGGAAAAGGGGGAAGCACATTTAACCAAGTTTACTACCATCAGTGCTGCATCTCATCTTCTTTATAGCTTTGCAGTCTATGAAAGAAAAACTGCTTGACTCTGGCTAGATGTATTTTAAATGTAATTACCTTGGTTGTTCAGCCCGTCAGGCCTAAACCAGATTTAAGATGACAGAGCATGGCATAGAGTAGAGTTGTTTTCCATGGCAACTGTAAATATGAGCTGTCTGTTGTAACTGCTCTTTGAATATACAGTTTTGAAGTGCTTATCCAAGCATATCTGGGATTTGTTACCTGGAAAGGGGTAGAATAAGAGGGTGCAGAAAGCCATAAATAAGGCATAACAAGCCCTGAGGGGTGTAATTGTGTAAAACTTTTCACTGCACAGCTTCTTCCACCTGCTTTTATATGTGCTGTAGTTCAGTGTTCAGTGTATCCTACCTGTATCTACTACAAAGGGGGATGTAGTTCATCTTTAATGAAGTGCTATGGCAGTCCTGAGGGAAGCTGATGCAGAAGATGCTCTTTCCTTGGGGAGGACTTTGGCTGCCAGGACTCTTTCAGAGCAAAGCAGGAGAATGGGAATAGCAATAGGAAATTTTGGAGAGTAGCTGCAGGTCCCGTGCATGCAGTTGAAAAGAACTTGAAAGAGTTGGTCTCAGTTTTGATTGTAGGGTTGAAGAAGGCAGATGGCAGCTGAGAGAACCAGATGCACAGGGACACAGCTCAAATGCCATGCAGCTGTCTCAGGGCTGTGTTCTTCCCACACTAAATGAGGACTTAGAGAAAAGTTTGGAAACTATCCTTTAATACGTTGTTGACTGAGAAATTCTGTGTGTGACTTTGATGTGACAGAAAAGCTAAGGGCTGACTTGTTTTCCAGCTATAGCCTGTGATGGAGAGCTGATGAATGTCTGGGTTTCAGTGTTGCAGATGAAGATGTGACTGGTACCCAGTAGTACATGCTTGACAAAATCTAGTCTAGAAATTGAAACCCAGAGACTTAACTTTCCTCCATTATTTCTTTGTTATTGTTTGAATGGTGAGGACAAACAATTAACCAATGAATGCTGCAGGTGGTTTACTATCTTTATTGTTTCAAAAAATCTGAACCACTTTGATAGATCTACATGGTTTAAAGTGGTTGCTTATTCAAGGATATTTTATAGCCTTGTCCATTAGAAAAAAAGATTATGGTCATGGTTCACTCTAGTCTTTTAATGTGGAAGATTTTGTTGCTATTTAAAATACAAAGCCAAAACGAATATGTATCAAACAAGCATTGAATTTCCCACAGTCCTTGCCCTCAGTCTGGTGGGAAGAAGAGGAGACAGGAAAAAAGATACACAAATAAATACCGTGTGAACTAAAAATAGGATGTGCATAATGATTTTCAATTGGTAGAGAAGGGGCTTGATGAATTCCCACAGAACTGGCAAATGACATACATCACCCATTCTAAGTCAGTAGTAGGTCAGTAGTCATGGGGTGTTTCATCCTTATTACTCCCTCCTGAAATCTACCCAAGGAATCAAAATATGGGGAGAAAAAAACAAACAGAACAAATTTGCTTTTTCTTGCTGCCGGGTGAGTTTGAAGTAATTTCCTGCTCTTGAACTTCCTCTACACAGCTAATCCTTTCCCCTCTGTGTGACTAGAAGGTACACATTCAGTCTGAAACGAAAAACCAAATAGGATGACTAGCTTAAAAACGGTACCTGTACATTGGTTCCAGAACTTTCTTGTACCTCATCCTTTAACGTTAAATGTTGTCTCGTGGTTGTTTAGCTAGGTTATTTTCATTTTGCTGTGGAGAACCCCAGCCCTCTACCTGCTCAGAAATCTTTAAGTCTGTATAAATATTTAGGAATTTTAATATGTGCCACTATGGTGCCCAGTGTCCAATTGCACCAGGATGCTGTTGTGTTGGAACCATAAAGAAACACATGGAGAAACAGTCCCTTTCCAACACATTAGCTGCTTAAGTAGAAAAGTACTTTCATTTCATCTGACAAATGCAAAGGTATGAATAGAAACATGAATTGCATTGGTAAATACAAGAATTGACTCTAAGTTTTCCTACTGTAAACCCAAGCTTTTAATCACACAGCAATCCAGCCAATCTCTGTTCTAGTAGTGGGCTGTTCTTTCATTAAGTCCTGTCTTTATTGTTTTCTTTTTAATTTTTAGGCAGGTGTTTTGTGCAGTGGTTGCTGCAGAGACTAACAGATTACACTTCCTTCAGTCTGATCAATTGGTTTATCTTAATTCTCCTGGTGTGGCTGGGAAATGGGTCATTTACAAAGCTCGATAATGATAAGCATATGCAAAAGGACACTTACAAACCAAAATTTATTATAGCCTGAACTTTCTAAAATGTATACACATAATAAAAACTTTCTGAAATCAATGCTGTTGATCTAAAGGTGCATTAAGACCAGGTTATCTCTAATACATGAGATTAATTGATACTTTTATTATGGGAAGAGTGCTAATGTTCTTATTAGCAATTATATAAAAAGATCACTTAGCACAGTTATAAACTATTGCTTTGTAGGATTAAAAAGTAGTTTGGAACTCTTAAGGACCATGCTATATATAGCTAATCTTTTCTGTATGACTGGAGTATGTGCTTCTATTGAAATGTATGTAAATTCAACACACCAGGTCAGTTCTAAAAAAGTAAAGAAAAAAGATTAGCGGTAACTAAATTGAATGAATTATGTACTTACTGACAAAGAACACTGGTATTTTCTAATCCCTTCTAAGACTTTTTGTCTCTGTGCAAGATTATGGATAGTTTTCCTGAATATAATAATGTTTCAAAGTTCCCTAAAGGCTGACACATGAATCTTCTTACCTTTTAGAAAGAAGAATTATATCTTAAAATTATGGGGCATTATTAACACTTTCAAACTGGTTCAGAAAGAGATTAGAAAGTTATACCCTTCCAGATGACAGTCAACATTTCTAAGAAAAAAACCTGCCTCCAAAGAAAACTAAGAATTTTGTGTGGGGCCAGTGTCTTTGTAAATCACTCCAGAATGGTCTTAGGTTGCCAACATTTTGGCTGGTAATTATAGCCAACTTCCTATAGAAATTTACTTTACATTTGCTTTCATATCGGTCAAACAGTGATGAATGATATCCCCTTATAAAAAGTCCCTCTCCAGCTCTCTTGTAGTTTCCTCTGGGCACTGGAAGGCTGCTCTAAGGGCAACCCTGCTCTTCCTCTGGCTGAACAACTCCAACTCCCTGAGTCTGTCTTTATAGGAAAGTTGCTCCAACCCTCTGATCATTTTTGTGGCTCTCCTTCAGACTCGCTCAAAGCTGTTTCACGTTCAAAATCATGAAACTATGATTATAACTTCTTTAATACAGTATTTTTAAAATTATTGTTCTTTTTTATTTTGAGGAGAAAACTAAAGAAAGGACCTCCTCTTGAATACATTTGATCCAAATTAAAATCTTTTGAACTGCATTAAAGATCTCTGAAATCAGTTCAACCTTTATGTGTTATGGATGGTTTCACGGATTTACACAAATGTTTTGTTGCCCTCCCATACTCCATGGTCTGAGCTTCTGTTTGCCTATACATCTCTCTCATGATGCATTTTGGCATACTGTCATGGCAATCATGCACAGCAAAAAAGGCTGCCTAACTCTTAGGCAGGAGGGAGGGCTCTAGAATGACAGGTCCCACGAGGCACTTCGACCTCATAGACTGCTGGGTCTTCATGTGGCCTTCAATCAGCTTTTCTTCAGCTGGTTCTAATGCAAGAAAATCAAATGTGCTGATATGAAAATGCTGAAATGATTCTTTTGGATTTGGAGAAAAAAAATATTTTCTGTTTTTTTTTCTAAAACATTTAAAACAATTTCTCATAATGTTTTGGTATTCAGTCTGGTCCTGGAACAAAAGTAACATCAAAATATTTGAGCTTAGAAAACATTTGAGTGAATGTTCGTGGGTCTCAATCGATCCCAAAAATGAAGAAAAGATGCTGTTGAAGACAAGTAAAGGAAGAGGAGTTCCCAAAAGACAGTAGTGGCACAATGAAATGTACATACAGTAGATCAGGCTTTTATGTGAATGTCAGGGAACTTGTCATGTATACAGTGGCGTTCATAGAATCATGAAATAAGCTGAGTCAGGAGAGACCCACAGGGGTCATTGAAGTCCAACTCCTGGCCCTGCACAGCCCCATCCCTTAGAATCACCCCATGTGCCTCAGTGTATTTTCCCTATGCTTCTTGAACTCTGTCAGGCTTGATCACCTCCCTGGGGAGCCTGTTCCAGTGCCCAACCATCCTCTGGATGAATAATAATTTCCTAATATCCAATCTCCCCTGACACAACTTCATGCCATTCCCTGGGGTTGTGTGTTTGGTCACCAAATAGAAGCAACCCCTCCACCTCACCTTGTGAGGAAGCTGTAGACCACTGAGGTCTGCAGTGAGGTCTCCCCTCAGTCTCCTCCAGGCTGAACAGACCAAATAACTTCAGACACTCCTGATATGGCTTCCCCTCAAGGCCCTTCTCCATCCTCATGGTGCTCCTTTGGGTGCTCTCTAAGAGCCTTATATCCTTCTTAAATTGCGGCACCCAAAACTGCACACAGGGACTTGAGGTGAGGCTGCACTAGCACAGAGTAGAGTGGGATGGGAGTTGATGAGGCTGAATGACTCAAAATGCTCTTTTCTTAGCCTAACGTGTGCTACTACTTGTTTCCTATTCCTCGTTATTACTGTATTGAGCTGAGTTTCTTGAGAATTTTTTTTCTTCTGTTTTATTTGGTATTTTATTTGACCAGAGTGGTCAATTGAAAATAACTGGCCAATGTTGCTCATGAATTTTTCTTTTGAGAAACTCCATAGATGGACCAATATCTAAAAAGAACTTTGGTTTATGGCTTATTATGGAAATGAAATCATGCTGCCTTTGTGCAAGCATATACAGATGTGAGTACTAAACTCATTGTCCTTGCAGAAATCACCCCTCAGAGATAATTGCACTCTGTGAAAACATGATTGTTCAGAGGAAGAAGATATTGTACATGCCCTCAGGAAAAGG